>JAKCPI010023324.1:0-13509 GCA_023213315.1 Euborellia annulipes | reverse complement strand
GTTATTATATATGGAATTTATTATTTATTTATTTTATTATAGAGTTTTATTTATACATATTTTATTGTTAATTGTTGCAGAGTTTATTGTTTGTTATATATTTATATTATAGAGTTTTATTTTACATATTTTATTGTTCATTGTTGCAGAGTTTATTATTTATTATTGGAGAGTTTTTATTTATATATATGCATTTTCTATTGTTGATTTTTATAGTGTTGTTATTTGTTATATTATGGAATTTTATGTATACAATTTTTTTTATTATTGTTGTTACATTTGTTTATGGGGTATGGGGTTTGTTTGTGAATTTTTTTTTGTGTGATTTGTAATTGGACGATACCATCTGGGGTTAGGGTGAATAAATAATAAATATCCTATTGGGGGTCCAGGCATTCTTATTTAAGCTATTTTGTGATTGAAATTTTATAATTTATTTGGTTTTTTTTTTTTTTGAAGGAGGATAGAGCTCATTTCTTGATTCCGCCCTTTTGATCTGTAACAAACAAATTACTGTTACGGGAGAAGAAAAAAAAGTTGCTTAACGTTACTCTACACGAATTCAATATTAAAATCTGTTTTTAATAAATGTAGTATTTTTTTTTTTTTTTTAGTTCATAAAAATGCTCATTTTCTATTAACTTCGTTCTTTTTTTTTTTGGCTTGTTGTGTTTGAGATAATAACTTGAGTCGACCAGCAAGCTAGGCTAAACCTAATCATCTAAGCGTTGGATTAAAAAAGCACACTCAGCCACATGGGTGCTGCTGCTGCTTGAAGCTCTAAAGTGGTTTTTTGTCATCAGACTCACCCCCTCCTGAGTGGGTGGGGTGTCTGTAAACTCGACCATCTTATTGCAGTTGCATAATTAATGAACCGGGAAAAGAGCCCCATTACACACACACCACACCCCCACACTGTTTGTGTAACACATTCACCTTCTTCTTTTGCGACATTCGTCTAATGGAAGGACACAACAATCAATTGGAAAATTCAAAACAATTGAGCGGAAAATAAAAGCTCCAGCATTTATAAATTAAATAAATGAGGCAACTAGATTGCGATCCTTTTCCCGTGGAGAAGTTAACACAAAATTTTATTCTCTTGCTTTGTAGTTGTGTTCTGAACTTATTATAACAGAATATATAGAGAGTGAAAAAAAAGATGATAAATTGAGAAAAAATAATGGAAATTCAATTGTAAAAATGACAGTAAGGTACAATTATCTCGGTAACAATGAGAAATTTAATATTGTTGTCAATTAGAAAAAGATGTAAAAATTAAAGACGGAGTTCATGGCATAAAAAAATTTTAGTGTTATATACAGGGTCATCGAAAAAGGTGGACGGGATTTCGAAGAGTAATAAAAACCGTAATACAAATGGTAGAATATTTATTTATACATCAAAAGACACAAAAAATCTTAAACTTTTTTATGTACTCTAAAAAAGTTTCGATCTGTGCCCCCCCCCCGTCACACTACAGACATCTGGCCGATAATCAATCTCCTCCCGCCACTTGTTTTGAAGCACAGCAGGAGCCACTGTTGCAATGGCTGCGTAAATTCTTTCTTTCAGATGCTGAAGATCACGAATTTTTTCCGCATAAACGATGTTCTTAACGTAGCCTCAAAAGAAAAAATCCAAAGGCGTCAAATCAGGACTTCTAGGGAGGAATGGTCCTGTTTTGTGGCCGCCTAGAAGTCCTGATTTGACGCCTTTGGATTTGAAGATCACGAATTTTTCCCCATAAACGATGTTCTTAACGTAGCCCCAAAAGAAAAAATCCAAAGGCTTCAAATCAGGACTTCTAGGCGGCCACAAAACAGGACCATTCCTTCCTAGAAGTCCTGATTTGACTTTTAGGACTACGTTAAGAACATCGTTTATGCGGAAAAAATTCGTGATCTTCAGCATCTGAAAGAAAGAATTTACCAGCCATTGCAACTGTGACTCCTGCAATGCTTCAAAACACGTGGCGGAAGATTGATTATCGGCTAGATGTCTGTCGTGCGACGGGGGGAGCACACATCGAAACTTTTTAGAGTACATAAAAAAGTTTAAGATTTTCTGTGTCTTTTGATGTATAAATAAATATTCTACCATTTGTATTACGGTTTTTATTACTCTTCGAAATCCCGTCCACCTTTTTCGATGAACCTGTATAATGATAAGAGAGAAAAATGTAAGTAAAAAATGAAAAAGAAAAAATGGCAAAGTCGTTAAAATCTTATTACACAATAATATAGCGATTTTAAAGACAATCTAAAAAAAAAATTGATTTATGAATTTTAATCAAAATAGTTACAGCGAATTTTGAGAGAATAAAGAAAAAACTAAAAAGGAACATCAGTAAAGTACTAGTACTCTTTTATTTAAATTTCAACGGGAAGTTGCCTAAATAGAGAGTGACAGACGGACATTAGTAAATTATATATATAGATTTTCTCACGAACAGACATTTAGGTACTACGAACTCTTTAAAGCGTCCTCTTTGAATATGATTTAATTATTACAAGCAGAAGGGGGCTTAATTGATAGACTTCTCACCGTATGAGGGGAGTAATAGGAACATTACAAATTAATAACTCAAATTTATAGAAATGTCGGAGCGAAAGTATAATAATCTACAAAAATCTGGTGTGATAAGCACAGAGCATATCTTTCAATTACCGAAGGTAAGACAAAGTTGTGTGCTGTGCGATCAGTCCCACCAGATTTTTTGATATTTCCCTCCCCCCGCACTAGAGCGGTATATAAACAAAAAATATTTACTAAAATTTTGTTTTTTTAATAAATAGCTATATTTATTTAATTTAATACGTCATTTCTACCTACTATATGAAATTTTTATTATTTTTAAAGCTTAAAAAAAAAATTATTGTTCATTTTACGGTGAAATATTTTCGATGAGATGAGATAATTTTTTTTGTTATCTCTCAATTTATACCAGAAATTAAAATGATTCTCAATTTCTCATTGTTTTTATTAAAAAAAAAAAAAAAAAAAAAAAAAAAAACCTTTGATAATGGATTTATGATCAATAGAGAAAGAGAGTTGCAATACTTTTTTATAGATTCTCGTAACTTTCTATTATAACAAGCAATTTTTTCCTATTCCAAATGAACAACTATTTGTTCAAATGCTGCATAGGTCATAGATGGAATTTTATTTGATACTCTTTGACGAAAAATAAAGTGTTATATCTATGCAATTGCAAATATAGACCTAAAATGAGTATGTTATGCAATGCTTTGACTAAAATCGATCAAACGAATCGAGATTTTGATGGAAATACACCTTTTGAGTATACAAAATGATCTGTGGGTGTGTGGTCTGACTGTGTGTATACAAAATATCTCAAAATTAAAAAGATCTACGTGGCCGAAATTTCATTTAAATAACTCCCCTGGCTTCGATTAAAATCGGCCAACTAGTTTGCCTAACTTATTAATGTCATTTTAATATTTTAATAGAGGAGTGAGACCGGGATGCGTTCTGTCTCCGCTTCTTTTTAATATATACTCGGAGCACATCTTTAGAGAAGCAGTGGAAGACGTTCAGCATGAAGTTACAGTAAATGGAGAAATTTTGGATAACATCCGCTATGCGCACGATACTGTGCTCTTAGCGAACAGCCTCGAAGGACTACAGAGCTGCTAGACAGGGTAAACGATGAGAGCAGCATCCTTTAAAAACAAAATATATGATCATATCAAAGAGAACAATACCCCAGGGAATCCTCTTAGCACACAACCAACCTATAGAGAGAGTGAAAAAATATAAATACCTCGGCTGTACTCCATCAACGAAGATTGGGATCATTCTCTCGAAATAAAATGTCGCATTGAAATTGGCAGATCGACATTTATTAAAAAAAATGAAGCCTCTATTATGCAGTCGAGATCTAAGTATGGGGCTAAAAAAGAGGATTGTAAAAACATACGTATTCTCCACAGTGCTATACGGCGCGGAGGCCTTGACGGATGCATCCGAAAAAACAATCAGGGCCTTTGAATCGTGAATCAGCAGCAGAATATTAAAAATATCTTGGGTAGACCATATTACTAACGAGGATGTACAGAATTGGCTCTCAGCCGGAACTAATGATGATGATCAAGCAGCGGAAATTTGAATATCTTGGCCACATACTCAGGAATGAGAAATACAGATTGCTGCAGATCATTGTCCAAAGAAAGGTTGAGGGTAAAAGGGGTCCTGGAAGGAGAAGAATCTCATGGATGGCAAACCTGGAAAAGTGGTATGGCGTCTCAACTACGGAACTAATCAGAGCAACCTGCAACAAAGCCAAGATCGCCATGATGATCGCCAACATCCAAAACGGATAGGCAGATGAAGAAGAAGAGGAATGTTTTATTTTGATACCAAATTTTCATATTTTAATTTAATGTTCGGTGCCATATCACGTTCAATTTCTGGATAGAATATTCTTTTATAAAAATATTGAAAACAATATTTGTGTGTGTTGTATTTAATAAAATGTTTAAATACTTAATAAATCTTATATTATAAATAAATAAATATATTTAATAGTTTCTCCTAAGCACGAAATATAGAGTTTTTAGACGAAAAGTCGACTTTCAGAAATGATTAATCGATTCCGAGAATCGAAAAATATCAAATCGATTCCAAAATCGAAAATCGACCATTCCATTCCTATTAGAGACACCTCATCTTGAGTCTAAAGGATAAGCACTCAAAAGGCAAAAGTTAGAATAAGACAACCGGAAATGTAAAATCAATATCTTTTAAGAGATTTAGAAAATGTGAAATTCCAAAAGAGAGAGGGATTGGTAAAAGACAAAGCAAGAGTAGAAGCAAAGCAATTGCCTGCCCATTTTAAAGGCAGCAAAGTGCTGCTGGCCTGGTAACATTCCAGTCATTTTCCACTAATTAAACCTAATATGAGGGTGGTGGCAACATTCAGCACGAGTCATATAATCTGGGGTCTAATTCAGTGGTTGTAGATTGTGGTAGTGGCTAGCAAGCGACAAGTGTGAGAGAGCGAATAAATTTTATTGTCTTTTTAAATCTTGGTCAAATAAATTCTTTTCTTCTGGTACATAAGAGCATTAGAATAAAACATTTTGATGGATTTGAATTCTTGTATTTTAATTACTAGTAGGAATAAAAAAAAAACATCTCGACATTGAACTTTTGACATGATCGCAATACTTTCTCTATATATATTATATATCGCCTGCTGAGAATGCTGAGTGTCGAAAGTTCGAAATTCAACAAAATAAATGAATTTAATCTAATTTTGTTTTGATTGCAAACATTTTTTTTGTTTAAGGTTTTTTTCTCATCTCTATTTAATCAATTGATTAGTAGTCAATTCAATGGAAATAATTTTTGTCGCCTGGGATGGAATGCGAACCTGTGACCTTAAAAACAAGAAGTTAAATTCTGTGCTATGAGTTAGGGCAGTGGTTTCCAAACTTTATGTTATCGCGCCTCCCTAAAAAATATTCAATCGTATAACGCCTCCCCTCCCCTCTCCACTTTATAAAATAATACAAATACAAAGGTTTTTATCAAAAAAAAATGTATTAATACAAACTATTATATTATTTATTATTTTATCCATAAGACTTTTAGCGATACTTTAGAAAATTCCTCACTCTGGCTAATATTCGCGCCTCCCCTAAGACTAGTCCGCGCCTCCCTAGGGAGGAGGAGTTTGGAAAAAGCTGGGTTAGGGTCAATTTTTATTTAAAGTACACTCCAAAGAGAAAAAATCTGGTGTGAATGGTCGCACAGCACACAACTTTCTCTTACCCTTTGGCAAGAGTAGTGTTCTGTGCTTGTCACACTATTCAGATTTTTCGTGTTGAGATATATTCAGTTTCCGACAGTACGGTACATTAGAATTCAAGATGTAAAATTTATAAACATGGGAAAATATTTATATTTTGTTAGTAAGGAAACCATTTCTCCTATCTCTCCTATAAAGTACAAGAGTGAAGTGTTCTTCAAGATTTCAAGGGCAAAATGAGAATATACATTTTATAGAGCATCTAAAAAATAATTGATTTATGAATTTTAAACAAAAACGTAGGAGCGAATTTTGAGAATATCGAAAAAAAACTGAAAAAGTACATCAGTAAAGTACTAGTATTTTTTGGCCGATTTTGTTTAAAACCATATTTTCATGACTTGAGAAGGTGTCTAATTTAAATATAAAATTTCAACCACCTCAATTCCTTCATGCTTAAAATTGGACATAGACACACACACACACACACAGACAGACCATGTTGCGAAAACCACTTTTTTGGACTCAGGGGATCTCAAAACGTGTATATCCATCAAAATCTCGACATCGAATTTTTGACATGAATCCAATACTTTCTCTCTATATATATTAACATATATAGGTAAGAGAATAATAAAAACGAAATCTTATTGAATGAAATATCCAAAAAGTTCATTGGATAAAATAATCTAGTTATAAAATGCCAGATAATATGTAATATATATGTCTGTTCTCGGCCATATATATTTTTAGAAGATAGAAAGAATATAGAGCTATCTGGTTGCATAGGGCTGGCTGGCTCCATCTGCGTGATTACCGAAAAAACTCTCACGCTTGAATTTGCGCCTATCTCCCTCCCTCTCTCTGTATAAGGGTTAGAGGGTGGTTGGTGTATCAGCCCCCAACTCCAAAAACCAGAGGCAGGTTGTTCCGGTGCCAGGTGTCTCTACCCTGAGTTTGTTACACCCCTCCCTCACTTGGCGATGTCCAAGCTCTTTGCCTAAGTGTGCGTGAATTCTTTATAACTTTCCCTCTCTACAAACTGTTTTTCCAATGCAAAAACAAACAACAAAAAAAAAAAAAGACGAGAGAGAATCCATTTAATTTGTGGCGAATGAAATTGATAGAGAGACCATTGTCGTCGTGACGTAGCCATCTGTCGGCCTATTTTCAAATTAACTTCATTTCCAAATCTCTCTCTATCTAGATCTTTTTGTTTTGTTATTTAATTAACTTCATTAAATATATTACTTTCATATAATCGATGATTTACTAGATGCAATATTCATTTGTTACGAGACATGTTTTTATATCAAATGAAATTATAAAAATGTCAGAACCGGGTTTTTTTTTAAAGTGGAACTTTTATTTGATGGACTCAAATTTTTTCGCGCTTCTATCAGCATGTCGCGTTACAAGCCGTGACGTCAAAGGCCGTGATGCTACAAGCCATGACGTCACAAGCCGTGACGACAAAAATAGGAAAGTTGAAATTTAATATATATGACGAATTATAAAAAAATAATTATGAGATTTAATTATTCAATTTTTAAATTGATAAAATATAATTTTTAAAATAATTTAAAATGATTCAAATCTTCGATTGCTAAATAATATTGTTCTGTCATGTTAAAATGCGTCTATTGATTTCCCATTATCATTCCCATTTTCCAATTATAACTATTAAAAATAATTAAAAACGCGATTTTAATACCCTTAATTGAATAATTTTCTGAAAAATTTCAGTTTAACGCCTATGATTCGAAAAAAAAAGTTTCACTTGCATCGTGGTTTCATAAAACCACACAATGATTTTTTTTTTTATTATAAATGTTTAAGGTTGTTCGGACACTAAAGCACTTTAATAGGTTAAAAGGTCGGGGCTTGGTGTAGGGGTTAGCGTGCTAACCTCGTATACCGAAAGTCGCGGGCACGGACCCCAGGTAGTCCGATTTTATTTAACCCATTTGGATACCAAATGGCTTAAATAAGAATGCCTGGACCCCCAATTGATATATTTAAAAAAAAAAACATATGAGTATCGTTTAAAGTCTAAAATGGCCTAAGTTGCCGAAAAGACTGTGTATATGTGTGTGTGAATTAGAGTGTGAATAAGAAATAAGTGTGTGTTTAAAAAAAATAAAATAAAATAATAATACCCATCAGTTTCTACCGTAGTTTTGTTTGCTCTTTATAATCAGCCTTTTGGAGTTAGCCTTGTTCCAAAATTAAATTTAATTATTCTATCTCTATATATAATTCGCTAATATCCGTCTGTCTGTTTGTCACGCTCTATTTGGGCAATTTCCCGTTGGAATTTCGATACCAAATTTTATATGCTTAAAGAGGACTTTCTAGGGATTATAGGAAAAGCGGAAGACCGCTGCATGAGGATGCGAGCCAGCTGAGGGGGTCCAGGCGGGCGAATTTCCCTTTCTTGACCCAAACCTTATCTCCTATAAATTATTAAATATAATACTGTATATGGCAAGGATGGCGTACCAATGACGCGCGTGCCAATGTACACTAGGGTGGATCGAAAATATGTCAAGTTTTGAATTCAGTGTTGCTATAGTGCGGAAAAGATGAGATTGGTAAATGCAAAAAAAAAAAAAAACATTTTGAAATTGGACTTCAGTTGAAGTTACGATATCTACCATAGGAAATACAGTAGAGTCCCCGTTAATCCGAACTAATTGGGACCGAGGGTCGTTCGGATTATCGGGAAGTTCGGATTAACCGGAATTGTTAGCTTGAATTAGTTAATTTTGATAATAAAGTCGTATTTATAACGTTGTAAACCTGGAAACTTGTCGGTGATATTAAACTCTAAATAAATATTTCATAATAATAATAAAATAAAGTTTCTTTAATGTCTAATTTTCAATTATATTCCTCTTAAAAAAAAAAAAAAAAACCGTACGCAAAAAGAGTTCGGATTAACCGGAAGTTCGGATTAGCGAGGTTCGGATTACCGTGACTCTACTGCATATAGATAAATATTTATGTATTCTTTGCAGGATCGCATACCGTCTCATACGACCAAAATTTATTTAAATTGAATTGATTACCCATCAATAAATAGGAACGGGGTCTAAATGGCCAGAGATGCCGGAAAAGACCTTAAAAAAAATTTCTTCTCATAATTAAGAAAGGGTGAGGGCCCGAGCCAGCTGAGGGGGGTACGGGGGTAATAGTAATTATAAAATCAAAAATGAGGAAAGAGACTCCTTTTTCTAAATTAAGAAGGTTATTATTTCATTTCCTTCTCTTATATTATACATTATTTTTTTTTTTTTACTCTTATCTTCATTGTGAAATTTAATTTGTTCACCTTTATATCAACTTTTAATTTTTAGTTGAAAAAAAATTCTTGAACTTTTTCTTTTCTTACTTTCTAAAGCAAAGAATATATTTATTATTTCTTTATTATATATTCGCAAAATATTCAGAAATGTAATTACCAAGTTGTCGATATGAAAAAAAAAAACTTGTTTACCTCTCACTCTGGATGAAAAATAAAAAAAAAATAGGCACCGAATCCAGGCAGGAGTCAGTTAGCCCTCGATGGATTAATTCAAGTAAAAATTTCCAATTAAAAGTTTGCACTTGTCGAAACATGTTGTTGTTGTTGTTGTTTGAGGGAATTAAGGAAGGCAAATTTTTATTTTATTTTATTTTTTTTTTTTGTAGATTTCATAAATTTTTAATTTTAATGAAAAATAATTCCCTAAAGGATCTGTATATTTTTTTTTGTTACTATATTTATTTTTTATATATTAATATCATACTTTTCTCAATCTTATTTTCAATTAAAAAAAGAAAAAATAAAAGGTGGACTAAGCCGAGTGCACAACTTTGCCCACCCACTATTCAAGAATAAAATATCCCCCCCCCCCCTCAATAGTCAGATGTTTTTTTACGTATTATATATCATTTTACTCGGGAGAAAGTCTAGATTCTGAATATATAAAATAAATTATAGGTTATGTAAGAAAAAAATATTGGCCCTCCTCTAGAGCGCCCCCTATTGGTCCGATGTTTACCAAAAGCTTTTCAGTTCTTGATCTTTACCTCTAGTTTATGTGTGCAAAATTTCAAAACAATTGGATGAATAGTTTTTGAGTTTTCGTTGACGAAATAAATTACAACAGACATACACACAGACAGACATAATTCCAAAAACTACTTAAATGTATTCAGGGGACCTCACAATAGACGCCACTTGCCTCAATTAAGAGTAAAAATCGTTTAAATAGTACCTATAATTAATTAACAATGAAAATGTCTATATATTAAATTTTAATTAAAAATTCCGGGAATCAGTATAATAAATCCATATCCACTTTAAAATTGGTAAAAGCATCATTAATTAATTCCCATTCGATTTATGTATAATATTTGATTCGATGTTTATTCTTTTTAAATGCTTCAAAGAGCCGAATTCGAGTAATTAATACAATAATATCAATTTATCCATTTGAGAAGAAAGAATAAAAAAAGATTTTCTTTTCTGACCAATATTTGGTTATAATTTTGTTTAAAAAATCTGGAGTGACTGGTCGCACAACACACAACTTTCTTTAGAAAGTGTGTCGATATATATTTAGTTTCCGCCAATATATTAAAATTCAAGATGTAAGTTTATCAAGGGAGGGATCAATAGGTGTTTCGGGGGGGGGGGGGGTAATCTGGTGTGGCTCGTCGCACATTACACAATTTTTTCTTAATTTCCTTAATTTAAAGGCGCATTCTGTACTTGTTTGCCAGAATATAAATACAAATTAAATTTTTAACTATTAATTTTTTAAATTTTACATTAAAAATAAATTTTTTTTCGAAAAAAAAGTATTTTTCCAAATCTCGGGGGGAGGTGGGTAATTACCCCCTTTACCCCCCCCCCCCCCTGAAGTTTATAAACATGGGGAAATATGTAAATTTTATTACCACTTTTTTGGGTTTTTAAATTTAAAAGGGAAATATATTTTAATAAAAAGAGTTTTTTTTTTTTTTAAAAATGGGGTTTTTAGAAAAAAAAAAAAAAGTGGAAAAAATCAAGTTAGTTTTTTTTCTTTTTTTAAATTTTTTTTCCTCCTGGGCGGTGCCTAACTTAAATATAAAATTTCAACTTCCTAGCTCTTTTCGTTCTTGAAATATTTTGTTCACAGACAGACCATGTTGCGAAATCCATTTTTTTCTGAATCAGGAAACCTCAAAAAGTGTATATCCATCTAAATCTTGAATTTTTTGACATACAATACTTTATCTATATATATATATATCATATATAGGTAAGAGAAAGTAAAAATGACTAAGGAAAACCAAAACAAATAAAGGCAATTGTAATTTAATCAAATAATCAAAGTGAGATTTAAATATATTAATTAAATTTAATTACTACTTAATTAAACAAAACAAGAAATTAAATTAATTTATCTTTTGATTTAATTAACAATCCCCTCTAAAATCCCACAAATATTTTAATGATAAAGTTGATATCGCTCTGTTTAGTTGTTTTTCTTTCGTTCATTTACTTTCGATTTTTCTATAACTAAACTCAACATGCCTCTCTTTTTTTGACACTTGTAAATTGGATTTGGCAAAGCTTATTTTCATTCATCTGTGACTGACAGGTGAATCTCTCTTTCTCCCTCGCTTTGTTGCAAAAATTATTTAATTATTAGTAATTTTATTGTTTTTTTTTTTTTTTTTTTTATTATTATTAAACCTTTAACCTTTTCTACCATATTCCATAAAGATAATTTTATAATTCAATAATATTTCTTGTTTGTATGAAAATATATAAAAAATGTATTAAAAAATGAGCCAAGTTTATAAAAAATCTGATGTGACTGGTCGCATCAAATTTTTGTGTCGACATATGAATGGTTCAAAGCAAGTCCATAAGTAAACAATTTTCTTTATTTTCCTTTTTTGGCTAGTTTTTCGATTGAATGGGGTTGTTCTATCTGATTACATAGCATTAAAGTTTTTACTTTTTTTATTATCGCCAAGAGATTAAATTTTATATTATTAAATATCTGACGTCTTAATTAATTTTTTAAATTTTTTAAATTTAATTAACCTACCTATTTCATTAAAGTTTTCTCCTGAAATAGTCGAATTAAAAAACTATGCTATTGAGTCTCTGCTACCACTTCTTGGCAAGAAAGACCATCCTCGAGAATTATTTGATCTGACGCTGCTGCGTTGGGACACCCAATAGAAACAATTCACTGGAGAGCACCTGGGCTAATACACTACGCTCAGGGGTGTAGTGGAGCGGGAACGCGTGGGAACGGTGTTCCCGCACTGGTTTCACACATAAAAAAAAAAATTAAAACTATTTACGCAAGTAAATAAAATAATACTTTACAAACTTTCGTGAGTGCCTCATATTTAGATTTTTGGGTGGTTCATAGTCTAGAATTGCACCATTTCACTATTAATTTTTCTAAAATTTTCCGGGGAGGGTCCCCGGAAGCACCCCCCCCCATCCATTGGTAAGTCATGTATTTAGCGTTCCCACACTAAAAATTTTGCCACTACACCACTGACTACGCTCAGTGGATGGCTAAGCTTATTTATGCTTTTAAATTGTACCTATTCCAAGATCAAGGGGTTTTCCATCTTACAGAAAAAGAAAAACAAAACTTGCAAAGATTTGTCCGATTCAGAGCACTTTTGTTTGTGAAAAACTGGGTTGAGGCTCAATCAGCATTCAACGACCTAGTTTTTTGGAAAGAAGCTAGAAATCACAGTGCATTTGACAAACAGCTATCTAAAACTACCAAAAAAGTAGTTAGCAACACTTGTGATACCTATCTCATGAGCTGGTCGGATTATCACTTCTTTCTAACAAAGGGAGCCTTGAAGACAAATCGAGCATTGTTAATAATGTCAGTCCCTGCAGCTGAACCACCCAGGATGATTAGAGGAAATTTTACTTTACTAAGTGATGAATGTGAATTGGTGGAACAGAATTTTTGCTTACATTAAGCTAAAGCATTTGTAACAAGCACCCAAGTATATGGGAACAGGACACCGAGTACACAGAGACTAAAAAAACAGTAAAGCATATCAAAGTTGTCAATGATATAGCTGAAAGAGGTGTTAAACTATTTCAAGATTTTAACAAACTTATATTAAATGATGAAAAGGAAAAACAGCTGCCAGATTGTAGAGGAAAATCGGAAACAAGTTCCGACTGAACAAACCAAGAAGGCAGTTCTAGAAAGTCTACAGAAACATCCTCTTGAAAGGACAAAATTTAGAGATTTTTATTTTCTAATTTAGCCCCTACTTAACAATGTTTCTAATGTAAATTAACCAAATAAATTTAAGATTTTTTTCTTTTTGTTCTTGTCATTTTTTAAAATTGTCCAAAATTTCCAGTTTTATATATTTTTAAGAAGCGTTGTACACTGCCTTCCAAGTTACTTGTGACAAGTTATTTTGTCTCCTTGCTTTTCAGTAGCGTAACTAGGTGGGGGCGCTTGCCTCCTCCGCCCCAGGCGCCCCTCGATACCCACATATGCGCCCTAGGGCATCTAAAATATAGCCTAGGGACGGTGATTATATCATATTCTTTCGATAGATTGTCCAAAAAATTGATAGATTTCTTTAAAATTATATTACAACATGAAAAACGGCGACCTAGTTGAGCTTCGCCCCCTCCGCCCTCAAAGGCTAGTTACGCCGCTGTTGCTTTTATCAAATAAAAAAGAATTAGT
>JAKCPI010023322.1:0-56809 GCA_023213315.1 Euborellia annulipes | reverse complement strand
TCCTCTGTCCTTTTATTTCAGTATTTCAAACTTAAAGATGCCTTTTCTTGGACGTTTCTTTTTCTCAAATACCAATCCACCCTAGTGATCAGGGATGGGCAAATGCTTTAAAAAGAATTAACGTTCCGATCCACAGATCCGGCCAGTTCAGACAATAGAAAATCCTAAATAAATACAAAATTTCATGAAAATTGGAAAAAAATTGTTTAAATGTGTAAAAAGTTCCAAAGGGTTTCGAATCGAAATTTGCATGCAAATCCCCATAGCGATTTAACATAGACTCTATGGAAGGAAGAGCCGGAAAGTGAATTTGAAAAATCCACTAATCCGATCCGGCTGCTGCAAAAGGATTAGCTATCTGACAAAGTCAGGCGATCTGATCCGCTAATCCGATTTGATTTAGAAAAAGGATTCGCAAATTCAGATCCACGGTCCGAAAATCCGATTCAGAATTGGTTTTTAGGCATTTGGATGAATCGAAAGGATATATAGCCAGAGAGCTGGCGACGAAAATGGGGAAGAGTTTTCTGAAGTAATAATAAATATTATAAGCCATGTATAACTGTGTCAAAAATTGTATCAAAAACTGTGTAAAAAATTGTTGGCCATAAAAATCTATTTCATTAAAAAAAAAACTAGGACTGGAAGGAGGGGGGTGATTATTATGTAGCCACGGGGTTAAGTCTGTCTGCGGCCCTGTGCCTGATCCCTGATAGTGATAATACTAAGCTAAATGACGAATAGTAAAAATAATTTAAAAGTAAAATATAATCATCCCCAAAAAAAGGATTTCGATCCAGATCCGAAAATTCTGGATCGGATCGAATTTTCGGATTTAAATCCAAAAGGATCGCGATCCTGCCCTTCCCTGCTAGTGATAAGTCTATGTTAAATGATAAATAGCAAAAATGATTTAGAAGTATAAAAATTAATAATGTATTAGTTAAGACATCTGAATGACCTCAGATGGCGAAAAAGAAACCGTCCTTATACCTTAATTAACTGATAAATAACTTGCCTGAGCTCTCAAGGCTCCAAGTCAAGCTACGTCACTGCGTATGGATAGTAAACAAAAAATCAAAGATTGATTAAAAAAAGGCCAATAACCTCCGTTTTGAAAAAAAATTATCGATGATAATATCATAAACAAATAAGAAAAATGACAATTATTGAAAAAAAAATATATATAAGAAAGAAAAGATGAATTTAAAAATGTCATTATTCAAATATTTAAAGTGTTTTTGAAGGTCAACGCGATTTGGCCAAATACCAAATCGGCAGTTCTGTAGAGAATATTATAACAAAGGGACAAGGCCTAAATGGGAGAAATTATATATTTTACAAAGACGAAACTAGCTCAAGGATGCGAGACGAAGATTTGATAGCAACCACCTAAAGCTAGTTGTATTGTCTACTTTGTAAAAATTAATTTCTTAATTTTTATTTTCTTATTATATAGAGATTAAATATAGAAAGCACAAATTAATATGTATTTAAACACAAGCACGGAAGTGAATGAGCATTTTTTTTTAAATAGTCTTTATGAACTGGATTTATTTATGGAATTTTTGTTTCATATTAATATCATTAACACAAAAAATTTTAATGTTGATTAGGTGATTATATAAGTCTATGTTTTATTAATTGAGTTCAAATACAATTCAAAAGGAAACTTTTTTTTAAAGGTTTTTTCGACATCGGCGGATATTTAAACCCGGTCCCTATTTATGGCGTCCTTACACATAAATAATTTTAAAATACAGTATATATGGGGGATCTAGAAACAGTTCAAAAAAGTGGGTCCGCAAATTGTTCTGCGTGTGTGTGTGTAAAGATTTTAAGCATGAAAGAAATGGGGTACGAGCTTGAAATTTAATAAATAAAATTATTTGGAATATGTGAGGTTTCACTAACAATAAGTTGTAAATGAAAGAAATATTGAATATCTAACTCGATATATGACTCTAACGATTTTGATTAAAATCAACTATTTTTTAGATGCCCTTTAAAAAGTATATCAGTAAAATTTTTCGTGAAAATTGTTTGAAGTATACTTTACTGAAGTATTTCAGATTTTTCAAATTCACTTTCCGGCTCTTCCTTCCATAGAGTCTATGTTAAATCGCTATGGGGATTTGCATGCAAATTTCGATTCGAAAGGGGGGTCCCCCTTAGAACTTTTTACACATTTAAAAATTTTTTTCCAATTTTCATGAAATTTTGTATTTAATTAGGATTCTCTATTGTGTATAAAATGTCCAAATATGAGATTAAAATTTTGAAAAATAACCTTAGTTTATTTCAAGCAGTCAACATTTAAAATACACAGAGCCTATGGAAATTTTGAATCATCCGACTTTTTTTTTTACTTTTTACTTATGAAATGCAAGCAAGGGGTCAAGTTTGAAACTAAGCTGCTTTAGAAAACTAAATATATCTCGACACAAAAAATCTTCCGTGCGACCAGTCACACCACCAGAGATTTGTTTTTATTCCAATGAAATTTTCACAAGTTTTTTCACATATAATAATAAAATCTAACATTTTGAGATTTTATAATTAGTGAAAAACTGCATAAAATTTCTTTGAATATATAAATTAGAATAACGAAATAAGAGGCGTAAATAGAAAATTCATTAATCCCATAATTATACTTGATAAAAAAAAAAAAAAAAATATTAGAAGGCATCAAATTATAAGTCCTCGGGGTCAGTTTTTATAATTTTCTTATGATTACTTCAGGTTTTAATTGGCTTCTAACCGTGCCTGCAGGTGATGAAATGCCAAAGATAAATAAAAAAAAAATTTATTAACGATAATTCAGGCCACTTGCTTACATCATGCATATAAAAATTATTTATTCTTTCTTGATTATATATGCTTATTTGTTGCAAATGAATTTAATATCCAATCTTCATATGTCTTTTGTGTTGCAAATCAAATATAGTTATTGGGCCATTTTTGATTTTCTATTTAAATGGTGAAGATTCATTCTCATTTCAAATCCTTACGAATACAGTGGAACTTCGCTTAACTAGCATAATTCGTTCCAGAATCATATTCGTAAAGCGGAACACACGTAAAGCGAAACAATATCATTCTCCCCATAGAGCTGTCCTTCCCATGACACAGACTGATTGATATAACATGCGCACAATCCGGGACTTCCCTCTCCTCCAAATTGGTTATGCAAAAATTCGCTCGTTACTCAGAGCTAGTATATGAACGATGGTTATATATAATACATATAGTTGTTTAAATCAAAACTAGTAACCGCTGGCTCTATTTGAAACATTATCGTTAAATGATAAAATTTGCATTACTTCTGAAGATGACTCATTAAGTGGCGAAATGCGTATAAAGTATTTATTCTAATAAATAATACATTGAAACATATAACCTTGTGTTTTAACTTAATTTGCCTCATTTTAAAAAAAATGTGATTATAAATATTTATTATATAAAATTCTTAATATTAATAGAATGTGAGAATTCTACATAATCTACATACAATAAAGGAATAAATAAACCAAATAATTCACGAAGGTCTTAACTATTTCCGTTAAAATGAAAAGTCTTTTATTAAGCATTATTATTAATGGGGAAAAACGTTCTTTTTATTTACCGAAAAAATCAAAAACACATCGATAATTTCTTATTACTTTAAGGTTGTTTGGACATAAAATAAAATTTTGAAGCAGACCTGACGCAGGGTTATCGTGTAGTTAATTTAAAAAAAATTGAAATTTAACATGTCTATGGGGAATATCGACGAAACGCACACATATCGAATTATATAGCCACCTCTGGTGGTAAAAAAAAAAAAACTTACATTTTTATCAATTCACTTCCGAGGAATACGTTAAACATAAAATCAAAAGTTTATAGAAATCTTTTAAAGATATTTTAACAAGAAAGTCAAAAAAATTCTCCAAAATGATAGTCGCCAATATTTCAAAATGAGACTCAAACTAGTCTGGCAACGTCGCATAAAATATTATTCTTTTCTCGCTATCACTTACATTTTTTTTTGTATTTTACGATATTTTTTCTCGCAAATCGTCCATTGTGTTTAAACTGATTTGCATTAATCATTGTAATATATTAAATAAAATAAAATTGAAGGCTTTTAAGATTTAAAATAAACAGCTGAAAAATGCAATGTTGCCAGATCTATATTACGTGAAAAACTGCTAATAAGAAATTTTGGCATTCAAATTTTTAATTTTATTTAAAAAAAAAAAAAAAAATTAGATTCTATTATGACTTACGAGGTACTATCCGAACAACCTTAATAAATTTTTTATTTTAAAAAACAGAAATAAATAATGAAATGAGAGATTATCAAAAAATCATAATGAAGGGTGTTTTAATTTGTTAACCCCTTAAATAAGCTCAGGGATAGAGCATTCATTAGCTTCTGACGGCAGAAGTCAAGAGTTCGTATCCCGTCCCAGGCGAGATATTGATTTCAATTGAATTGGATACCAACCAATTGTCTAAATGGCCTCAGACGCCGAAAAAGGGCGTAAACAAATTTAATAAACCCTCAAATGAAAAATAAGGGGGCGTTAACATTTTTTTAAAATTTATTGAAGGTCTTTTTCGGCATGTGAGGTCATTTAGACCTCGTCCCCAATTTTCTAAATTAATTAGCATCCAATAAGTTCTACAACTGAGCAACGGCTCAGGATCCTAATCGGAAGAAACTGGTCAGACTTGGCGTAAAAAAAGCGGAAAATTTATCTTTTTTTTACAGGTAGATTTTGGCTTTTTGTTTGTACTTTTAATTTTGTTTTTTTTTTTTAATTAAGAATTTAATGAACCATATTTCTTATGTGATGTTATGTTTAGAAACTTATTGGTATTTTAGTTCTAAAGGGCGAATTTTTCTTAGCCCTGGGCTTTCACCGGCCCTGTGATATGGCCAAGTGCCCAATACGATTTTCCTTATCTAAATTTTATTTATGAATTCATATTCAATTAATAAAATTGATATTTTTATAAAGAGTTTTGACAACATTCTAATTTGTGGTAAACCTTGGACTATATTTCTTCCAATGAACCGCAAAACTATAATTGTAATTTTTTGAATTATTAATATTTCATTCATATTGTGTTGCATTCATCGAACGGCAAATGGATTCCAATTCCTTCTTTGTTAAAGTTGTTAGACAACTCTCAAGCCACCACCGGGAAGAGTGAGATGAGATCTCAGTATCGGCCAGTTAAACTGGAACCTTGTTAGGTTGTCTTCTTCATAAGAATCGAGAGAACATTTTCGAAAACATTGACTCCCATATCTGTAAAGTTCATCAAGAGCAATAAACTCATGAATATTTTGGCAGAATTATGAGAAATTAGCTATGCTGCCAGTCGCGGAATGGGGGAAGTTCTTTTAGGGAAAAAGTTTTTTGACGGCTAAAGTTTTTGACTTCAAATTTATTTTTATAGTTTAATGTCCTTTTGGCATCTGAGGCTCAATTATTTAAATTTTGTCGCTTGGGATGGAAAGTGAACCTGTCACCCTCAATTCAAGAGGCGAGAATTCTAAGGCCCCAGAGGTTAAATTTATGTTGAATTTTTTCAAATCATTATTTTTTTTCCAATTCCACTCAAGGGCTCACTTCTAGTGAGGATGACGACCACGAGTTACCCGAGCTAAGGCTGGCATTTGTTCCTTTCCTTTATGCTAGTATTTTTTTCCTCTTTTACAAATCAAGCGTCAGGCTGTGAGACGGGTCGATTTGCTTTTCTCTTGGTCTCATTTCTTTATAAATTAAATTAATTTGCCGACCCCATATAGGGATAAGACCAAGATAGAAGAAGATTATTATTATTTATTTTTATTTTTTTAAATTAAATTTAGAAATATTTTTTGAGAAAGTAAGCTACGATTCAAACTCTTACAGAGTTTTAAAAACTTCATTATTATTATTATATTTTATATTTTAAAATATTATGATAAAGCTCTGACTGTATCAAGGGCGGATCCAGAAGTGTTTCTCGGGGGGGGGGCACAATTTTTTCTTAATTTAGGTAATTTAAAAGCGCATTCTGTACTTGTTTGCCAGAATATAAATACAAATCAAATTTTTAAGTATTAATTTTTAAAATTTTACTTTTTTTTTTCGAAAAAAAAGTATTTTTTTTAAATCTCGGAGGAGGGAGTAATTACTCCCTTTACTCCCCTTGTATCCGCCACTGGCGCCGGCCCAATAATAATTAGTTTTAATATAAATATAATAAAATGATTATGTTGCATAAAAAATTCTTCTAAAAAATAATTGTTAGTTAAATGATTGTCCGAAATCATGTGAAATTTATTTTAAATTTACAAATAAAAGTCTTGCCATTATTATATTTGGTCATTTATGAATAGTTGATTTCGTCATTCATAAAAATAACCTCGGTTAAATGGCCTCCTCGTACTCAATGCAAGCATTTCTGAAGGTGGTCTTCGTAGATTCAACAAAAATACAAAGAGATCTAATAACGAATATATTTTTAGCCTCTCTCATAAAAATAAAAATTCTTAGAGGAGACAGAGAATTTTATTTGATGTTCTATTTTTTTTTTTTTTTTTTTTTTTTTATGAATTCATCGGGAAAGCGGTAAAACCGCCACTTTAGAAGGTAAAATTCTATAGAGGAGCCAAAATCAAGATCGAAGATGATAGAGTAAAAGGTAAAAAGGCAATTTTAAATAAACCTTTTGATTACACTACAGTAATAGTCTTTTTATATTCATTTAGATGCTAATAAATCATGAATTAGAGCTTTAAGTATCTTTTCTTCCCAATTTAGTAATATATAGGAAAATTTGTCAAAAAAATTAAGCAAGCTGGAAAATAAATAAAGATTTCGCTAATTGGAAGAACAATTTTTGATTTTTTTCATGACGTATAGTGAATGATGACAGAATGCCTTTTAAATATATGTGTATATTTAATCAGAGAGATAGGATGCTTGTAGATAAGGAAAAATTAAATTTCTATATTGTACACTCATAGTTTGTTTTAACAAAGTCAAGGGGGAAAAACATCTGTCTAATTTTGCCTAATATACATAGTTATTGAAACAGAGTTTGAAGTGGCTAATAACAATTTCGACAACTTTGTAAACTAATTATGAAAAATCTGGTATGGCTGGTCGCAGAGCACACAACTTTCTCTTACCTTCGGAAATAGAATGTTGTGTTCTGTGAGCACCAGATTTTTTTGTGTCGATATATATTTAGTTTCCGCCGATATATTACAATTCAAGATGTAAAATTTATGAACATGGGAAAATATTTATATTTTCCTACCATGGCAACTATTTCTCTTATCTTTCCTATGTAGTACAAGAGTAAAGTGTGCTTGAAAAGATTCCAAAATAAGAATATACATTTCAAAGAGTATCTAAAAAATAATTGATTTTTGAATTTTAATCAAAATCGTTGGAGCGATTTTTGAGAAAATGGAAAACAAACTAAAAAAGTACATCAGTAAAGTACTAGTACTTTTGGCCAATTTTGTTCAAAAGCATTGTGTCACGTGCCAGAGGGGGTTTTTAATTTAAATATAAAATTTCAACTTCCTAGCTGTTTTCGTTCTTGAGATATTTTGTTCACAGGCACATACACTCACAGACAGACAGACCATGTGGCGAAAACCCCTTTTTTGGATTCAGGGGATCTCAAAACGTGTATATCCATCAAAATCTCGACATCGAATTTTTGACATGAATCCAATACTTTCTCTCTCTATATATTAACTTATATATACAGGTAAGAGAAAGTAAAAAAAGAAAAATTATAAAATAGACTCACTCCCTCTCACACACACAGTCTTTTCGGCAACTCAGGCCATATAAGACTTTTTACGATATCCGTTATTGATAAATGGGGTCCAGGCATTCTTATTTAAGCCATTTGGTATCCAATTGGCTTAAATAAAATCATCGGACTGCCTGGGTCCGAACCCGCGACGTTTGGTATATGAGGTTAGCACGCTAACCTCTACGCCATGCCCCGAGGGCTATAAAATAGACCATGTCATTTTTAGTCTCAGAACAATGAAAATCAAAAATCCCCAATAATATAGTTGGCAAAAATTAGTTGTTGGAATGACAAACTAAATTTTTCTATCAAGTGCTTCAGTGCTTCTTTAGAGCTGCTGAGTTAGTAATTTCTAAACAGATTTAGCAAATCCTCAAATTGAAAAATCCCTTATGTCGATGAGAGGAGTGGCTGTCCAGCCATTAGATTAATACGTAGGAAGAGAGGATGTCAGCCAAACAGGATACCCTCTATCCAGCGGCGTAACTAGCCTTTGAAGAAGGAGGGGGGCGAAGCTCAACTGGGGCGCCTTTTTTCGTTCGAGCTTTTTTTTGTATTTTTCTCCGGATATGGTGTGTCAAATTAAATTTTTTTTTATTTAAAAATCAATGTTGTAAAAATCTGGTGTGACTGGCGCACAGCACACAACTTTCTCTTACCTTCGGTAATCGAAAGTTGTGTTCTGTGCTTGTCACACCAGATTTTTTGTGTCGACATGTATTTAGTTCCCGGCAGTAGGGAATATTTGAATTCAGATGTAAAATTTATAAGTATGGGAAAATATTTATATTTTGTTACCATGGCAACCATTTCTCCTATCTTTCCTATGAAACACAAGGTAAAGTGTGCTTCAAACAATTTTGAGGGCAAAACGAGAATATACATTTGAAAGAGCATCTAAAAAATAATTGATTTTTGAATTTTAATCAAAATCGTTAGAGCGAATTTTGAGAAAATCGAAAAAAACTGAAAAAGTACATCAGTAAAGTACTAGTACTCTTTGGCCGATTTTGATTAAAAGCTTATTTTTCCGGTTCCGGGGGTGTTTAACTTAAATATAAAATTTCAGCCTCATAGCTCAATTCCTTCATGCTTAAAATTTGACACACACCCACACACCCAACCACCCACCCACCCACCCACCCAGACAGACCATGTCGCGAAAACCACTTTTTGGATTCAGGGGACCTCAAAACTTGAAGATCCATCAAAATCTCGACATCGAATTTTTGACATGAATCCAATACTTTCTCTCTATATATATTTACATATATACATAGGTAAGAGAAAGTAAAAATGGTTTTCGCGACATGGTCTGTCTGTGTGTCTGTGTTCGATTTTAAGCATGAAGCAATTGAGCTATGAGGCTGAAATTTTATATTTAAGTTAGACACCCTCCTGGACTAAGAAAATAAGCTTTCAAACCAAATCGGCCAAAAAGTACTAGTACTTTACTGATGTACTTTTTCAGTTTTTTTTTTTTTTTTCGATTTTCTCAAAATTCGCTCTAACGATTTTGCTTAAAATAGTTATTTTCATTTTGCCCTGAAAATTGTTTGAAGCACACTTCACTCTTGTGCTTCATAGAAAAAATAGGAAAATTGGTTGCCATGGTAACAAAATATAAATATTTTCCCATGTTTATAAATTTTAATCTTGAATTCTATCATATCGGCGGAAACTAAATATATTTCGACACAAAAAAATCTGGTGTGACAAGCACAGAATACAACTTTCGATTACCGAAGGTGTGCTGTGCGACCAGTCACACCAGAATATTGAAGAAGGACAATATTTGTAAGTTTAATTACAAAAGAATTTTATTTTCACTATTTTATTTTATTTTCACATTTTTTTTTTATTTTTTGGCTCCTGACCAGAGATTTTATTCTATGACGACTGTGTGTGCATTAATCCAATTATTATTCCGATCCAATTATTAATGACCGAAACTGGATATTTTAGTGCACACACAGTAGCCAGAGAATAAAATTCTTTTTTTATTTAAACTTTCAAATAATTATTTGAATAAGTTCGCTGTAAATATATATTAAATCGCCTAGTTCAAATATACTCCGTTTTTAACTAAAGCTTTGTAAAAGCGTGTGACTTTTTAACTTTGTTCACAATCTAAAAAGTAAGTGATAAAAACAAAAACAAATGTATTATCGAAAATAAAATAACTATAGTGCTAGTTTGGTTGCAGCTTTACAGGCGCAACCCTTTTTTAAAGAGATCATCGACATGATATTTTCATGAATTTTGCTGGTGTGAGGTCAGAGTGCTTTCCAAAATATACAATTTAAAGCTGTGTCGCGTTTATTAGAATTTAGTCTACAACCAGGGGCGTATATAGAATTTTTTCGTATATTAATATTTTTCATTTTTTTAATTTCTTTTATTTATGAGACACTTTTTCAAACAAAAATATAGATATTGGCCATATAGCCGTATATATGTATATAGTAGATTTCAAAAATTTCGGGGGGCGGGCCCCTCGGCTCCTCATTATATACGCCCCTGTCTACAACTGCAACACATCATCTATCCGTGAAAATTCTTTTTGCAGGCGCAATCCTTTTTTAAAGAGTAAGTTGCCCTCAGGCTTGGTGTAGGGGTTGTTGAAAAGAGGAAGGAAGAGACAGACAAAGAACTAAAGGACTGCCAGTCCCAGCTCGGGCAGCTCGTGGTCGCCATCCACGTACCCACAAGATGTGGGCCCCTGAGCAATAAGTCATTTGACTGTGTATGTGTGTGTGTGAGTGTGAATAAGAAAAAAGTGGGTGTTAAAAAAAGAGCAAGTCTCCCCTATCAGCGACATGATGTTATTATGGTTTTAGCTGGTGTGAGTTGAGAATGCTTTCCAAAAAAAAAAACATCTTCAAATAATAATCTTGGTCATAATTTAAATATTATATTTTTCAATATAGTTCCGGCCTTAATAAAAATTCTTTTTTCACTAAAAAAATCTCTCGCCATTCGAAGGACTTTCCTTCTTCTCTTCCCATAGGCCTACATGTATAATCCAGCAAATGTAATTAATTGTGTTATCACCTTCAAATAAGTTTCAGATATACAATATTATATTAAATAAGTATGCATATATAGTAAATTAAATTATTATTGCTATCAAAATCTATATATAATAAAATTGAACAGACAAATATTTTTCACATTCCCTTTCTAATAATTTTAATTTTCGAAGATCTAAATAAACCATTTGGTGATTATAATTATTAGTTTATAAATCAAATTTTTTGTTAAGTTTAAAAACAAATTTTATATTTTTATAATGATTAATTCCCTTATTAATTTCCAAGAGTAGTGAATATATAGTTAATATAAGGCACCCGAAAGCCAATAAAGTAAAATATTTCTCTTTTTCCTCTTTATTTAAAACAAATGTCGACGTTTCGGCCGAATTTTCCGGCCTTCATCAGGACATTAAAATATATAATGAAATACTGAAAAATTACAAATATAATACGATCATCAGCGCTACATTTCTTTTCAGTGAAAAAACAGTTTTAGGCCCGATTAGTCAAAAACGTTTTGTTCGAAAACGTTTTTGCTCAATTGTGGTGCGTTCAGTCTTATATCGAACTAAGTCATTTATGTATCAGATGCCGGCATTATATAATATTTGTAATTTTTTATATTTAAATGATCTTGATGAAGTCCGGAAAAATCGACCGAAACATCGACATTTGTATTAAATAAAGCATAAAAAGAGAAATATTTTACTTTATTTCGGCTGCCTTATTCTTCTCATTATTATTTTAATTTATTATTATTCAATGTGAATTGCAAAATGGCCAAATAAATTTGCAAAATAAAGGATGGTATAAAAAAAAGTGTTAAATCTTGAAAGCAGCTTTAACGATTTCTGAAGAAGTGTGAAATAAGCAACCGAAACATATAAAAATAATATTTTCCTTAACCTCCAATCACGTAAAGCCCAACTTACACTCATTATATATTTAATAATTAAATAAATATACTTAAGTATATTTATATATATCGTATACGAGTATAATAGTAGCAACGTGTACCGCGTGTGATTTAATACGCATGCGCGTTCCCCGCCAACACTTTCACTATATTATTTGAGTGTTCTTTCGAGGCGGCCTAAAGTTAGTTCTTAGTCGACGGCCGACTGAACTTAAGCTACACATCATACTTAAAACATTCGCTTTTTAACGCTCACGTGAACCGGTCCCGGTTTAGGAAAAAAAAAAGATAAAAAATCGCGTCTCCAACTCATGAATCTTTTTTAATTTATCTTTTCGTGATTTATTTAATTAGTGTTTTTTTATTAGTGTGATTGAGGAAGAACCAGAAGGGGTTGAAGTTTTTTTATTCATCGGTATTTAAGGTACGTTATTAATATCGGAGTATTTTATTTTAAACTCTTTGGTTTGGTTATTTATACTTTCTCATTACATATGATACTTTATTTAGAATATCTTAGAATTTTTTTTATCCTCTCTTAATTCTATTAATATTAAAATTTTAATCTGTAAAATTTTTTTATTAATTATTATTATTATTTTGTAATGTAAAAAAAAAAAATAATAATTTTTCTATTATAAAAATTTTTTGATTTCATTTTGTATGCTAATATGAAAAGAAAAAAAAAATTTTTTCTCAGATTTTGAGCTCTAATTAAACATTTTGGTGATTATAATAATTCATTTATAAATCAAATTTTTTGATAAATATAATTTTATTTTTTTTTAATTTATTATTAATCCATATGATTTGCAAAATAGTCAAATGCTTATAAAAATTTTTTTTTATCATGAATATCTGAATTGCTTTTTTTTGGTTTAAGGAACTCACCCTGCTAAAAGTTTTTGTTTATCAATGAAAAGTTAAAATATTTAATTAATTGGAAGCTACTTTCTCTCTTTTTATTTTTTCAAAATACAAATTTTAATTATTTTTATTTAAAAAAAAAAAAATTGATTTAAAAAAAGTCAAGTTGACAGCACACTGAGGAACTTAAATTTTTTTTTACAATTCATAAGGATTTTTTGACAAAATTTTTAAATAATTTAAAAAAATGGATGAGAAGGTAAGGCAGCCGAAATATAAAAAAAATTTTATTTTTATCATTTTTCTTTTGTGTCATCATTAATTATACGTTCAGCCACTTAAAATTAATTTTTGAAGAAAAAATTTTTATTTTAATTATTAATTATAAAAAAAAAAAAATAATATAAAAATTTAGTGATTCTTCAAAAGGTACTTCTTTTTTTGTTTAATTTGTTTGTATTTTTCGGCATCTAAGGCCATTTCGACCACATCCCTATTTATTTCAAATCCCAATTCAAATGAAATAAATTTTTCTCGCTTGGGACGGGAAGCGAACCCGGGAATCCAAGACACGAGAAGCTAATGTCCTCTCCCTTTATTTTTAAAAATTATTAAAAACAAAATTCTTTCGTTAGAAAATATTAACAATTACTCCCTCCTCTGTCTCTATACTAATAATAACTTTTAATTAACTATAAAAAATTCCTTATTGATGATTTGTTAGTCACTTCTAGTCACTAGAATGATAAATAAATAAATATATTCATAATAAAAGTGTGCACATGTTTGGCAAGCAAGGTGTGTTCGAGTGGGTTTGCGTTGGTGTGTCTTCTTATACGTGTGTACGTTCGTCTTTTTTTTCTCTCTAAGCCGGATGAGAGTTCGACGCTCACTCATTCACTCTGTCTGATAAAAAAAAAATTCGATTTTATCACTGATATAATATATGTGTGAGTATAGCTATACTCACACCACACACGTGGACTTTAACTTCAAACAGCGTACTTGCTTATCTCAACTTTAATTATTTTCTAACAGAATTTATCTCACACACTTTGATACTTTGCAGAAATTCGACCGATGATTCATATTTTTTATATAAAAAAAAAAAAATTAATCATTGACAAAAAATATCGTGTCTATGTTTTATCATTATATATGATAATTTTTTTCCTTTGTAGTAGATAAAAATCAATTTTTTTTTTTTTTAGAATGAATATATATTAATATAAATATTAATTTTTTTATTTTATATTGCCTAAAGAAATTTATTAATTGCAACAGGGGTCGGCAACCTGCGGCCCTTTGCAACTTTCTGCGCGGCCCCCCAAAGCACCAATAATAAATTTTTTCTATATTTATTTTTAATAATATTTATACTCGTATATGATATAAAAGCACTATTTAAGTTACATTTGAATGTGCGGCCCGGATAAAAAAATTTATTTTGAAAATGGTTGCTGACCCCTGACTTACAAGATAAGTAGCGGGATTATTTATTATTTATATTTTCTGACCCCTAAAGCTGCCCATTTCTTGCTAGTTCTCCAACGACAGATAATTATCTAAATTAACGGTAATGAAAATTTTAGAAAAGAAACCCTTAATTTATTTTGCCAACAACTAACATTAATTAAATATATAACCTTTGACTTATGGAATTGGAACAAGAAATTAAAGAGTAAAAAAAAAAAAAGACTTGCATAAAAAGTAAACCCATTCCTGTCTTGATTATTAATGAGTGTCAAAAAAATTTTGTTTTGACATAATAGTAATAAAGCTTATGGAAAGTAAAATAAACAGATTTTATAATTTTTTTTTTCCACAATTATTAGGTTATTTTTTTCTTTGGCTTAAATCCTTAATTGCCTTATTGGAATCGAATGAAACTGAGAGAAGAAGCAAACTAGCCCGCCGACTTGCTGGGCAGAGGGGCAAATTTTTATAACACGAAACGAAAACATTCAATAAACTATATCTTGCATCCGAAATATTTGCACAAATATATTAAACAAAATTAATTAACAATAATAATAAATTTTATTATTGCTGTTGAGTTAAATCAAGGGAACGTTGCAGGCGCAGAGACTGACAGCCAAATTTTTCTCTTTAAATATTTTATTGTGCCGACGTTTCGGTCTCGATAGAGGTCATCTTCAGGGCCCAATAAGTGTCAAGGATATATATATAAAATTTGCATTAAGCAGCTACTGTTATGTATAATGCTCATCAGGTGAAAGATTTTTGGTTATAATATTTTCAAAGATCTCTCACCTGATGAGCATTATACATAGCTGCCTTATGCAAATTTTGTATATATTTCGTTGGCACTTATTGGGCCCTGAAGATGGCTTCTATCGAGACCGAAACGTCGGCCCCCTTACTTTTTACTGCCCCATTTTACCGCATTAATTTATTTTTTACAATTTTACTTATTAAGTTTTTTCTTACAAAATTAATTAATTAATTCAAAAATCCAGTAGGACTAACCGTACATCACTTTCATTTAGATTACAGCTAAGAAAGCTAAGAAAAAGTTGAAAGGTGTACTGTCATACAGATTAAAAAAAAAAAAAAATTTGTATAAAATTTATAGATATCCTAGTATATAAGCGATTTTTTTTACTTATAAGTCAAGGTCATATTAAGAGGCTCATCTAATCGGATAATCTGCGAATTACGAATCTAAAGTTGCAACACAACTCGGGTTCAAATCCCGCTTTCCGTAAAAAAGTCTCTTGGGGTAGGTAAGTGGGAGATAATCTCATCCTTAACCTAGCCGAAATAATAGGAAAAACAAAATCAGATAAAAACAAGACCAATTTTTATCAGATTTTTCTTTATTCGTCGACGTTTCGGACGCCAGTCCCGTCCTTCCTCAGGACAATCAAAACGTTAAACAAATACAGATGGTATTTCTAGTGAAAACTGAAATCGTGATGGAATGGTAAAATTTCAATATATGACAAACTGAATGCATTCTTCGATGGCATTGCTTTAAGCCCCTTGCAGTCAATGAGTTTAAAAACTTTTTGTAGATTATAAAGGAGCTGTCAAAAACAACTTGAAAACAAATCGAGACTTTGTTTCGGATCAATTTTATTGTTCTATCCTCAGCTTTTGATCTTTGAGGGCCCGATTTACAAGTGCCAAGTCGATGCTCTTGTGAGTGCCTTACTTCTTTATACAATAAGAATCATCACCATGGTTCTTACGTGTTGTGGTAGTTAGTTGCATGGAAGGGTGGAGAGAAGCTCTTTCATATAAAATTCCAAATTATAGGCCTAATACTAAATATAAAATATACACTATCAAAATTTATTTAAAGATTTTCACAATTTTGGACCATTCCTGGACCGGTCACTAGCTAATTAATCCGCCCAAACTTTTTCATTCAATCTAAATGCTAAGGAGGATATCCTCTTTGAGGACCCTCTTGAACACCAGCGTACAGTCTACTCCTTGCGAAGTATATTTCTTGTATAAAATACCATGTGTACTCCTTCTTCAGGCGATCCAATCACACATTTCAAATGGACTCTTGTTTTATATGACGGAGATAAAAAAAAGAAATTTTTCCAAAAACCATTTTGATATAAAGTCTTGCGACTTTAAAATTTATAGAAGTTTACAGCCATATGTTTATTCACTTTAATCTTGCCTTGGGGATCCTTCACACAAATAAATTATTAATTATTTGCTTTATAACTTTAAACCACAAAAGTAGATAATTTATATATGACTATTATGAATATTTTAAATCAATCAGATATGTTATTGATTTATACATGTATTAAAAATGATGAGATAAAATTAATGTATTCTGATGTAATGCTATACACGTGTATATAACTATAACCCCCACTCAGATTACTTTTATTTATTTTTAGGAATTATTTTCCTCCCTAGAATCAATATCTTTTTGCAAATATAACTGGTCACAGAGCACACAACTTTCTCATATCTACGAAAATTGAAAATTGTGCTTGTCACGCCAGATTTCTGGCAGTACATTAAAATTCCCATGGCGCCAAGTGCCCGATGTGCTCAAGGCTCCCTTGAGCGTAGGCAACCAATATGCTTAGCAGTCGGATTTGTTGTCTTATAAGTAGCTTTTCCCTTTCAGTTGACTTGATTTATTTATTTTAATAATATTGGTTTGATTGTCTATGATCAAGGCTTCATTCTCGAGCACATCAGGCACTTGTGATGCCAACTGTATTAGTACCTTTTGGCCGTTCTAACTATAATAAAAATTATTTAAACTCAGCAGGTATAGTTTTCGGAGTTAGATTAGGTTTTACTTTCAGAAAAATATGTAAATATTTTTTGGGTAAGACGTGTGATCTATCTCATTCATTAAAGAAATATAAAATTCTTTCCTTCTTTTTTTTTACTTTCTCTTACCTCTATATATGTTAATATATAAATAGAGAAAGTATTGGATTCATGTCAAAAATTCGATGTCGAGATTTTGATGGATATACACGTTTTGAGGTCCCCTGAATCTAAAAAAGTGGTTTTTGCGACATGGTCTGTCTGTCTGTCTGAGTTCAATTTAAAGCATGAAGCAATTGAGCTAGGAGGTTGAAATTTTATATTTAATTTAGGCACCCTCCTAGGGCGTGAAAATAAGCTTTTAATTAAAATCGGCCAAAGATTACTAGTACTTTACTGATGTACTTTTACAGTTTTTTTCTATTTTCTCAAAATTCGCTCCAACGATTTTGATTAAAATTCAAAAATCATTTATTTTGAAAATATTTGAAATCTTCTGAAGACCACTTTATTCTTTATTCTTGTACTTCCTAGCAAAGATGGGAGAAATGGTTTTTATGGTAACAAAATATAAATATTCTAATCTGGTGTAACAAGCACAGATCACAACCGAAGATAAGCGAAAGTTGTGTGCTGTGCGACAGTCACACCAGATTTTTGAAATTGATGACAGACAGCGAGACCCTCTTTTTTTGGACTAAAAAGTCCTTAAAACGTGTATTTCCATCAAGATTAGGCTATCTAATTTTTTAGATGAATGCAATATTTTCTCTCTATGTATTAACATAATATAGAGAGAAAGAGTATAGTAGAGAATAGTAAATAGTAAGAGAAAGTAAAAATCTCTAGGCCTATATCATCGACAAAATTATTATCCTATATACCCCTAAGTGGGGCTCACATTCATCATTTATATTTAACAAGTATTAATATATCATATATTACTTGTCTGTTCTAGGGTAAGGTTAATGGAGTTATCATTATTTATTAAAATTCATACATGTATTTATTCTAAGATAACATCATATTCGTGTTTATGAATTGGTGATATTTTAATATTTTTTTTTTTTTATTATCACAAATTTATTAAATTCTTATAACAAGCTAGTGTGACTGTCCCACCAGATTTTTTTGTGTCTAGATATATTTAGTATCCGACAGTACAGTATTTAATTCAAGACGTAAAATTTTAAAAACATGTTTAGAGTTCTGAGTAAGGGAGCGTTTTGCTTCAGAAAGATCCACTTTATTGTAGTGATAGCTCATAACCCCCCCAATGAATGTCATTTCTTGTCGAATGTCATTGTCTAATTAAACATGATGGTAAAGCCAAGTCCCAACTTTTCGTTGTTTTTCCCTTTCTCTAATGACGATAATAAAATTTAAAAATAATTATTATAATTAATTGTAGTATTTTACATATATGCAGAATATGTCTGCGTGACGAGCGGACATCATATTTAATTAAGTGCAATGTTCGCAATTAACATATAATAAAATTAAAAAATCATTATGATGACCATTCAATAAATGACTTATTCAAAAGAGGTCACACTATTATAATGAATAAATAATTAAAATTTGCTAAAAAAATCGATTGTAAGAAAATTAAAATTTATTAAGTGTAAATAATCATCGAGAAGTAAATTATTTCTCTTCCATATTAAAAAATTCAAAAAAAAGATGTATAAACAAAAAATCGATTTTAATGTCATTTTGAAAATTTGAAAAAAAAAAATTTTCAAAGGCTATATCATCGTTTTGTTTTTGTTCAAACGATTAGCACCCTTCTATCCGAAGTCTTATTGAGACCAAGACCATGTTACTAAACATCCTTATCGAAAACATACCGGCATGTTGAAATTACTCAAAAATACGTCATGCGAGAAATTCAGTTATAGCATTTCAAGTAGGCAAGGTATAGAAAAAATAACTTAAAAAATCTGGCGTGGGTGGTCGCACAGCACACAACTTTCTCTTACCTTCGGAAATCGAAAGTTGTGTTCTGTGCTTGTCACACCAGATATTTTTTGTGTCGAGATATATTTAGTTTCCGCCGATATATTAGAATTCAAGATGTAAAATTTATAAAAATGGGAAAATATTTATATTTTGTCATCATGGCAACTATTTCTCTTATCTTTCCTATGGAGTACAAGAGTAAAGTGTGCTTAAAAAGATTTCAATGGCAAAATGAGAATATACATTTTAAAGAGAATCTAAAAAATAATTGATTTTTGAATTTTAATCAAAATTGTTGAAGCGAATTTTGAGAAAATCGAAAAAAACTGAAAAAGTGCATCAGTAAAGTACAAGTATTCTTGTGTCGATTTTGTTGAAAAGCTTCGTGTCACGTCCCATGGAAATGCCTAACTTGAATATAAAATTTCAACTTCCTAGCCCTTTTCGTTCTTGAGATATTTTGTTCAAAGACAGACAGACAGACCATGTCGCGAAAACCACTTTTCTTGATTCAGGGGACCTCAAAACGTGAAGATCCATCAAAAACTCAAAATCGAATTTTTGACATGAATCCAATATTTTCTCTCTCTATATATATTAACATATATATAGAGGCAAGAGAAAGTAAAAATTTGCATTTGACTATTACGTCGACTACTAATCCGTGAAAATAGGCTATTAAAAACATATATGATAAAATTGAAGTAAATAAAAAAAGTATATTTATTGATAGGCCTAGTAATATAATTTATATAATTAAATTTAGGTATATTAATTCATATGCCCGAAAAAATAAGGGTGTGCAGTCGGGAGTTGAACCACGGATCCACTAATTTGTACTCGGTGTGCCCTTACCACTAGGCCACATCAGGGCATTTGGGTAATTGAATTCACTTAGAAAGCAATTTTGCTTACCCCGGCAGAACACCCTTAATTTTTTCGGGCATATGAATTAATAAATATTTAATTATATAAAGTTCCCTCGCGGCTCACATACGCGATGTATGTATATAAATTGCATATGTAATTTCTTATTTATTAAGTAATATAAGTTGCATAAAATTTACATTTTATCATTATTTTTTTAAACTCAGTTAATAACAAGAAATATTTTTATTACTTTGTATATTTTAATTAAATATGTTAATTAATAGAGAGAAAATATTGCGAACGTGTAAAAAATTCGAGGTGTGAGCCCCCCCCCCCTTCATTTGTCTGTGTGTCTGTTATTAATTTAAAGCAAACTATAGGATTGAAATTTGATATTTTAGTTTAAGTATACCCGTAAGGGCCGGGTGCTACACTTCTAGTCAACTAGCAAACTTATCTGACCGATAGTAAATCATCGATATAGTAAATAAGTACACGCTTAACCTTCGAGTTAAAAAAAAAATGAATTTTTTTCACATATCTAAGATATAAAGGAGTTTTGTAAAATTAGCAACTTAATCAAGGCGATAAAAATTATTAAAAATTAAAATTAAAATTAACTAAATTAAATATTGAAAAAATCTGGTGAGGCAAGCACAGAACACAACTTTCAATTACCTAAGGTAGATGTAGAATTTATAAACATGGATAAATATTTATATTTCGTTACATAGGTACAATGAGGTTCAATATTAAGTCCCCTCCATGCGTATTCTACTTGTGATTATTTCATTGTTTTTAAAAAAATATTATATATTTTTTAATGAAAACTTTCATGGTTCAAGCCTAGAAAATTTCCAATAAAGATTTTCATTTTCTTTTATAAAACAATGAAATAATCACAAGTAGAAAACGCATGGGTGGGACTTAATAGTATCCCTCACTGTACATACATTTGACGTTAGTTAAATAGTTCAATAAACATTAACATTTTGTTTATATTAATAGAGTAGGTAAAGTCTTATATAAAAAAAAATATCAAATTAATGTATTGAATTATTTTATATTAAAAAATTTATAAGAAATAGATCTAGTTGGGGGTAGAAAAAAATTTATTTCTTGTCGATTAGCTTATCGATGGCTCCTCCCTTTTACGTATGACCAAGATAATTATAGTAAATATTGTTTTGAATATATTTTTTATCTTTGTTAATGCGCACACATTTCTATTACTTTCTCTTACCTATGTATATATGTAATATATATGTAGAGAGAAAGTATTGGATTCATGTCAAAAATTCGATGTCGAGATTTTGATGGATCTTCACGTTTTGAGGTCCACTGAATCCAAAAAAGTGGTTTTCGCCACATGGTGTCTATCTGTGTGTCTGTGAACAAAATATCTCAAGAACGTAATGGGCTAGGAGTTTGAAATTTTATATTTAAGTTAGGCACCCCCATGGGACGTGACACGAAGCTTTTGAACAAAATCGACCAAAGAGTACTAGTACTTTACTGATGTACTCTTTCAGTTGTTTTCGATTTTCTCTAAATTTGCTCCAACGATTTTTTTTTAATTCAAAAATCAATTATTTTTTAGATTCTCAATAAAATGTATATTCTCATTTTGTCATTGAAATCTTCTGAAGACCACTTCACTCTTGTACTTCATAGGAAAGATAGGAGAAATGGTTGCCATGGTAACAAAATATAAATATTTTGCCATACTTTCATAAATTTTACATCTTGAAAATTGAATATACCGTACTGTCGGAAACTAAATACATGTCGTCACAAAAAATCTGGTGTGACAAGCACAGTACACAACTTTCGATTACCGAAGGTAAGACAAAGTTGTGTGCTGTGCGACCAGTCACACCAGATTTTTTTTTCCTTTTGTTTTGTTTTATTTGTTGTTATTGAATTTAAATTTGTATTGTGTTTGTTGAACCTAGCCACCGAGGACTGGTTCCTCTAATTGTATATTGAAAAAATTTTGTAATTGTTTTTAGCATAAAAAAAAATAAGATAATTAAAAATTAATATAAGAACTTTAATGTTTTTTTTTAACACTCACACTTTATTCTCATTCACACTCACACTCATACACACATTCTCACAGTCTTTTCGGCAACTTAGGCCATTTAAGACTTTGATAACCGTTATTTATTTATAATATCTATTGGGGGTCCAGGCATTTCTATTTAAGCCATTTGGTATCCAAATGACTTAAATAAAATCATCGGACTGCCTGGGGTCCGAACCCGCGACGTTTGGTATAGGAGGTAGACACGCTACCAACTAGACCAAGCCCGTCGGCCACTTTAAAGTTACTACACTACTACTACTACTACTAACAATTATCAGTAACGTAACTACAACTCATTATCTCTAACGTGTTATTATAAAATACGTCGTTTTTTTTTTTTTTTATTTATTAATAAGTCCTGGATTGTTCGCCTTATTTTTAAAATGACAAAAGTTTCGATCCAAGTTATGAGTCATCATCAGAACCGTTACTTATATAGGTTATTTAGAATAACATGTTAAACGATATTAATCACTGACTGCAACGTGGTATTTGGGGTATTTTATTTTTATTACATATTTTCACTAATTTTCAAACTAACTCTAATTAAGACGTCAACATTTTTTCAATAAATGAAATGATTCTGTCCATGTTTACTTTGATTTATTTATCATTCCTTGTGATTAAGAGAAGAATTTAAGAGTCTAGATATTTAAAATTAATAAGAATAAAAATTGGATCGGGCCCCACCCCGTAACCAGATGAAGATTATTTACGAATATTGATAAAAGAACTGTGATCGAATTCAGGTAGTCCGATATATAATTCAATTGGATTTCTAATTATACTACGCCTTCCTTCATATTTAATTAAATATGATTTTTTTTAAGCTCAGGTGTTAGAAGAGTGCAGCCAAGGAATTAAATAAAAAAAATTTTATTTAATTATTAGCCGTCGACGTTTCGGTCGCAAATCACGACTTGCCTGTCTCCTATACCCAATAGAGAATTGATATAATAGTATTTAATACTTTAATGTGAATATATCAAAGCTATATTTACTCAAATTTCATTAGCCGTAAATTTTATCATCTGTCAAAGTTCCTCAGCATAAATCTTGCATATTTCTTTTTCATTTCATAATTATTTTGGAGTTTAGGCTTTCACAGTTGTTATCATTAATAAAAGAATTTTGTTTTCGGTTTAACTGTTGTTTATTTGTAAAAATTACAACGTTTCGCCACTTATTATGTGGTCTTCTTCAGGTACAATTGAGTTAAAATTACAAATGTAATATGCAAATGTAATAACCCTTGATATCTTAATTGAATTGTTCCTGAAGAAGGCGTTGTGATTTTTATAAATAAATCACATTTAAATATAAACCAAAAAATAGAAATAAAAAATATGCTGATTTTTTTTATATAAAAATTTTTTGATATGAAGTTTTCATTCACTCTATTATTACTCTGCATTTGGTATCCAAATGGCTTAAATAAAATCGGACTGCCTGGGATCCGAACCATCGACCCTTGGTACACAAGGCAGTCGCGCTACTAACTACACCAAGCCCGAGGGCATGTGTAAAATGGCAATTCTCCTATCTTTCCTATGGCGTTCAAAAGTAAAATGTGCTCCAAACAATTTTGAGAGTAAAATGAGAATATACATTTTAAAGAGCATCTAAAAAATAATTGATTTATGAAATTTAATCAAAATCGTTAGAGAGAATTTTGAGAAAAAAAAAAAAACCTAAAAAGTGCATTTGTAAAGTACTAGTACTTTTTGGCTGATTTTGTTCAAAAGCTTCGAGTCACATCCCATGGGAGTATCTAACAAAAATATAAAATTTCAACCTCCTAGCTATTTTCGTTTTTGAGATATTTTGTTCATATACACACAGACAGACCATGTCGCGAAAACCACTTTTTTGGAATTAAATTTCGATTCTCAGACGAGTACAATATATTTATAAATTGTAGCAGCAGCTTCCCTCGTCATCCACTTTTTGGATTCAGGGGACCTCAAAACGTGTATATCCGTCAAAATCTCGACATCAAATTTTTGACATGAATCCAATACTTTCTCTCTCTATATATTAACATATATATAGAGGTAAGAGAAAGTACAAAAATTAGATAATACAAATAATAAATGAGATCGGATATAAAATTTGATAAATCGATGGTAATATGAATGTTATTATGAAGTAAATAAAGTATAAATCGAAAGTGAAAAGAAAAGATGAAGGGGGTCAGGGGAGGGAGAGAGGAACTCACTTTAGTTCAATACGAAATGACATCGACTGTTTGTGTGTGTGCGCGCCTGTTTTGTCTGAGTGTGACTGTATATTTATTTAATAGGCATAAATAAGTCTCTCAAATACAAACTAAATAGGCCTTCCTTCTTCTTTCGGACAATTTCCTTTAACCAGTTACGAAACATTTCACTTTTCATCAAGGGAAATGCCTCTTTAGATATTATTATGTGTTTACTGATTGAATGGGATCATCAAACTGTGAAACACACTAAATGCTCCAATTTGCTCTATACAACTTCCCTTTTCATGCATAATGTTTTTATAATGAGTAATTTTTAAAATCGATGCTAACGAAATTTGTATTTTACAGTATGTATAAAAACCGAGATCTATCTAGAATAAATAAAATTAAATTTATTATTTTTTTTTACTCAATCACAAAATTAGATGTAAATACTAAGGCCACGAAAATTAAGTTATATACAAACTACATGCTTAATTCTTATAGGGGTCTTCCCAAATTTTTTACTTTCTCTTACCTCTATATATATGTTATTATATAAAGAGAGAGGAAGTATTGGATTCATGTCAAAAATTCGATGTCGAGATTTTGATGGATATACACGCTTTGAGGTACCCTGAATCCAAGAAAGTGGTTTCCGCGACATGGTCTGTCTGTGTGTCTGAGTGTGTGTGTGTGTCTGTGTTCACTTTTAAGCATGAAGGAATTGAGCTATGAAGCTAAAATTTTATATATAAGTTAAACATCCCCCGGGAGCGGAAAAGTAAGCTTTTAATCAAAATCGGCCAAAGAGTACTAGTACTTTACTGATGTAGTTTTTTTTCGAATTTCTCAAAAATCGCTCCAACGATTTTGATTAAAATTCAAAAATCAATTATTTTTTTAGATACTCTTTCAAATGTATATTCTCGTTGTGCCCTCAAAATTGTTTGAAGCACACTTTACTCTTGTACTTCATAGAGAAGATAGGGGAAATGGTTGCCATGATAACAAAATTAAAATATTTTCCCATGTTTATAAATTTGACATTTTAAATTCTAATATATTGGTGGAAACTAAATATATGTCGACACAAAAAAATCTGGTGTGACTGTCTCACAGCACACAACTTTCGATTGCCGAAGGTGCTGTCACATTTTTTTTCCTGGGGTGACCAAACCAAATGATCTTGCGGGCCAAACTCGCAAAATGTTTTTAGTTTAAGAGAAAATTATAAAATTTTATATCTTCATATGTATTCGCTAACATATTTTCCAAATATTTCACAAAACAACATGAATTTCTTTGAAATAAATAGAGATGGGGTTTAAATGCCTTAGATGCCGAAAAAGAAATAAAAAAAAAAAATAATAAAAACATGAATTTCGATCAATAAAAACAAAAAGATATTCAATATTAGGTTATTTTAAAAAAATGTTCAGGTAATGTTTTGTTACTTATATAGAATTATTAATAAGCTTAGAAGCATTACTAAGGGCCATTTAAGTATTACGTAAGCAGCTTAGATGGTAGAGGTATCACATTTGTTTATTTTTGCTGAGAAAGGTGGCTAATCGGTAATCATATTTGAGAAAAAATTTCATTTGCCCTCCTGTTTTTGTATCAATTTCAAATTTCAGTTCCCGCAGTTGAGTTCCCCTTTTATGCTTCTCCTTTTTTTTTTAAATATATTCTTCCTGGCTTCATGTGACCACTGGTCATTATAGGTCTTCTTATTCACCCATTCCAAAAAAAAAAAAAATGATATTCATATCTTCAGGCCTGCGTGGTTTGAAATTATTTGAAATAAAAGAAGCACATGAATTATAGATGACAGTTCGTTTATATTTTCAAATAAATTTATGAAAAGTGGGTGCGTCGGCTTGATAGTAGGAATATCATAAACACCCCAAGAATAAATAAATTGAAAACTGAGATTTTTATGCTTCAATCATCAAGAATAACTTCTATACATAAAAAGAGATGAGGAATGAATGGCCTTATCAAAAAGACCTTAAATAAATTAAAACTCCAAAACTGTATAGACCCGATGGGAAATCCCCAACTCTCTTGCCCCGATGGCAATTTGAAGAATCCTGCTAAACATGTTTTCACGTTATTCGTCCACCCACGACACAAACACATATTTCGAAAAATTTATTAATATTTGACCTATATTGTAATAAGTAGACCATAACCTTTTCAATCGAAATATGGTACTTAACTAAATTAAAACAAAAATTCATCAATGATGAATCGGAAATTTTTTACAAATTGATAGATATAAATAAAAAACATTTTGAAAATCATAAGACGAATCGATCTTTTAAATTATTATTGCCAAATTTAGTAAAAAAAAGAGCAAGACAATTCAAAGCAACAGATGGCACAAATTAATCTTATAGCTCTAAATACTTTATGAAGCTTGGAATTAGAGATTAACATCGATAAATAGAGAGAGAAAAATCTAGAAATAAATTTCTTCACCTTGAAATCTCAATTTCATAATAATCCGCTTTTATAGTAAAATTTTCTTTACAAAATATTTATATCATATTAGAGTAAATCGTGACTGTTGAAAAATTGGATTTTGAGAACCTTGGATAATGAGAACCTCTATTTAGACAATGTTTGACAGCCAAATATAAATATTTTAGAAGAGATTTTGTGAATGTCAAAATTTTCTTTTCTATAAAGCTGAACTCACACCAATTGAGCAAAGCGCTCTTGAACAAAACGTTTTGTCCAAGAGCAAAACGTTTTGCTTAATGCCAACGCACACCGATTAGAATTGGGCAAAATGTTTTGTCATTTTTTTGCTCAATGGTCGAACATTTTGTCCAATGCCAACGCACACCGATTGAACAAAACGCTTAATGACAAAACATTTGTCGAATCATGCTCAATTGTGTTTTGCCTACTCGGCGTGCGTTGACCCATAGAAAAGCGTTGAAAAAAAAAACAGTTTTAGGCATGATTAGTCAAAAACGTTTTGTCCGAAAACGTTTTTGCTCAAATGGTGTACGTTCAGCCTAATAAAACAAGATGAGTGAATCACACCCTCCCTCACCTTCTAAATCTCCAAATTAATTATTAACTAATTAATCTCTGACTTTTGAAGTAATTTAAAATTAATTATAACATTTAAAAATATTAATAGACTATATTTATCTCCTGTAGATTAAGATAAATACTTTAGTTAAAATCATATTAAGATCTATTAAAAAAAGCATGAAATTGAAGAGGAAGTTGAGTACAATTTGATTGATGAGGGGCCAGCTTGTTTGATGTCTGTCTTGTAAGAAATAATACTTTGTGTTTGACTGAGCTTATGAATGGATTTATAAATCATTTAGACTACATGTGAAGCCAAAGAATATAATATATTGTGCGGTCAAAAAAATTGGGGAGAGGGGGAGTCTGGACTAGACTCTCTGAGTGTTCATTAAACACGGAATAAAATGATAAAATGATAAACTACATGACTAATTAGGCTTGTAAGATTTATTTAAGAAGGAAGAAAGTCGAAATTTTGATCTTTATTATTAAATTACTAGCCGCGCCGCCCGCATTCGGCAGAGCATTATGATTTGCATGAATTTGTTGTTTAATTTAAAACAATTTTTGATGAGGAAAGTACAAATCAGTAAATGACAAAAACCTCAAGATGCTATTGTCAAATTTTCCTAGAAATTAATTATGAGTGGTTATTTGTGATGCCTACCTAAAGTGAACAAATTATAATACTATGTTTTTTTTAAGTACAGTCAGACATTAAGGCAACAGAATGGTTTTAAAGCCAATTTCACAACAATCAAAGTTGTGCAGTAAAATATTTCTTTAAATTTAAAACTAATTATTTTTTACTATTCAGGGCAAGGGCAGTTAAACATTTCATTGCCTCCCATCAGTTTTTAAGATGTGAAGGAGGCAATAAAATTTTATCAACCCTTGCCCTGAAGATTACCATCTAAAGTAAAGTTTAGTTGCCGAAACGTTGACAAGGTGAAAATTAATAATATAATTCGAGCCGACATAAGTCTTGTATATTTATTATCTTCCAAAATTCATTATTTTCAACTTTAAACTTAGGCTAAATATTATTTTTTTTGAATGAGTGATATATGAAAAAATAATAATATGTAATAAATCAGGTTATCATTGATAGGAGTATCAAGAAAGAGATTATTAACATCAACCATAAAGGAATTAATATTTCCATAAGTCAGTTCAGATGAGAATCAAAGATAAAATGCCATCTTGGGTCTTTGCATATATACTCAAAGACCTAAAAACGTGTTTTTAAATTTGAAAGAATAAAAAATTACTTATAATAACAAGTACATTTTAAAAAATATTTCATGATATTTAGATACTTAAAAAATATGCTAAATATCAAACGAAAAGTTTAATCATGCCCATGGGCCAGTGGTAGAGTTTCTGCCTCTTGTGTTAGGGGTCAAGGGTTCGCATCTGGTCTCATGAGACAAAAATTTATTTCATTTGAATTGGCTATCATTCAAATGAAATAAATAGAGACGGGGACTAAATGGCCTCTGATGCAGAAAAAGACTTTAAATAAAATTAAAAAAATCTGGTGTGAGTGGTCGTACAGCACACAACTTTCGATTACCGAAGGCAGGGGCGTATATAGAAATTTTTTTCGGGGGGGGGGGGCCGAACTCAAAAATTTTTCTGCGGAAAATTTTTTTTTTAAGAAACCAAATTTTTTTCACACGAAATTTTTTACGAAACATTTTTCTTTGCGGAACCAAAGTTTTCCATCCTGCGGGAAAATTTGTTGCGCTGATGTCTGTATATCCCTATATATGTAGGCCTATATGTGTTTGGGAAATTTCGGGGGGGGAGCCCGGGCCCCCTCGGCCCCCCCCCCTTATTTACGCCCCTGACCGAAGGTGTCGACATATAGGGGGCTATTTATCAAGACTGTGAGTGTTTTTTTTTTTTTTTTTTTTAGACATATATTTAGTTTCCGACTGTACGGTTCTTTCGAATTCCAGGATGTAAAATTTATTAGTATGGGAAAATATTTATATTTTGTTACCATTTCTTCTATCTTTCCTATGAAGTACAATTTTGAGAAAATCGTAAAAAACTGTGCAATCAATAACGTATTAGAACTTTTTGTTCAAAAGCTTCGTGTCAAGTGCCAGGGGATGCCTTAATTAAATATAAAATTTCAACCTCCTACCTCTTGAGATATTTTGTTCAGACCGTTCAGAGACACACACAGCACACCGACAGACAGACCATGTCGCCAAAACCACTTTTTTGGGCTCAGGGGACTTCAAAACGAGTATATCCATCAAAATCTCGACATTGAATTTTTGACATGAATTCAATACTTTCTCTCTCTATATATTAACATATTATATATAGAGGTAAGAGAGTGTAATCACTTCACCGCCATAGTTTGAGTAAGCTTTTGCAATTCCGAAAATACTTCACTAATAATTGAAAATTAAAAAAAAAAAAAAAAAACACATTTCCCTTTTTCCCCCTCACCCCCCCCCCCCACCCCCCCCCCCTCTTTTTCTTCAACTCACCCCACCTCAGACAATTACGATAACCGTTTAAGAATAAAATATATATTTTTGGTTTAAGGAATTTTAATTTAACCCTTTTGTTACCAAAAGGCTTAAAAAAAACCTCCGCCCTCCCCGGGTCCGAACCCGCGACGTTTGGTATAGGAGAATTGAAAATTTAGAGGTTAAATGAAAATTTATTTTTGAAATCATAATTCAATTATGAATCTTTCTTTGGGCCTTTTTTAGAGTTTCAATCTAAAAGATGGAAACTTCCTCCATTCACATTGTTTTTTTCATTATTCACGCAATTTATTTTACGAGTTTTTTTTTTTTTATTCAATTTAATGGACCATCTTCAGAAAAGAAGTCATTATTAAGGTGTCAAAGTTTGAAGTCTACTTAATGAGAATATAAACTATATACAAATTTGACTCTTTGTAAGTAGAGATATTCAAAGATCTGAAGATAACGGAGTCACGGGACAGTCTTTTATAAATGATTTTTTTCTCTATTCCCGGTTTAGATGATGACAAAATGTCCGACTAAGAGGGTAAATGGAGAAAATAAGGTTTCAAGTTCAGACTTTTTTTTTTTTTTTTAGATTATTTTAAAATTAAGTTAAGAAAAAAAATACCATATTCACTTCATTTCTAAATTTTTCCACTATTTTGTAATTATTAACAAAAATAATTAATTTATTAGTTGTTTCTTGATGGCTGGATATTATGATATGAGGATGTGGCATAAGGGAAGCCAAGGCGAAAAATAAAATAAAAATCTATTTTTTTTCGACGTTTCGAGTGCCGATCGCCCTCTTCATCAGGACAAAAATGATGTCAAGTTGTCAGGTTATTTGACATGGCAGTGTAGCAACGTTTTAACCAATTTATATTTTCGTGAAGACTCTACTGTTTCGAGGTCGAATTCATTCGACAGTAAAGAGAGTCTTCACGAAATTATAAATTGGTTAAAACGTTGCTACACTGCCATGTCAAATAACCTGACAACTTGACATCATTTTTGTCCTGATGAAGAGTGCGATCGGCACTCGAAACGTCGACAAAAAATAGATTTTTATTTTAATTTTCGTCGCCTTATGCCACATCCTCATAATTTATTTATTTATTATCGAGCCAAGATTGGTATTGGGAAGAGAAAAAGACATTACAGATATTTGTGTTTAGACGAGAAGAGGTATATTTGGCTGGTTAAATTCTAAAATAACTGAAAATCACGGCCGAAGGCGTGCTTTGTGGCTAGTATTTTATAATATTTCATTGTTATATATATTTATTTTTACCGTGGACGTTTCGTTTCCAATTGGAATCATTTTTGATACTACAATTAAATGGAGATCGAAATGTAAAAATTTACTCTAAATTTTTATCATCTCTATCGATTTTATCTTTAAAAAAATAATATTTTTTATTCCTTGTACTTTATCTACCAAATACATTTTCTAATCAAGCCATTTCGGTAAATCACATTGTGATAAAATAATGTGATTCTAATCATAATCATCAGCGGATAATGATTTTAATAATTTACATTTTTAAAATGCAATATCTTTTCCTTTTATGGATTAAGATCGCCATTTGATTATTCAACTTCAAACCAGCCTTGTGCATAAAATTAAAGATATCCTAAAACCTGCAGGCCTACTTCTAGATATCTTTTGGGGCCTTACTATTCTAAAGTGAAAGTGAATTGAAATTAAAACGAACATGGATTTTTTTTCCCCTTTGCTCTTGACAGTGAAACTCGAAATGACCTCCGCTTCTGTGTGATATAATGCAACAAGTGGTTTAATCACTACATCTATCTACTTATTTAGGTTTTCATTCAAACCAATTTCAATCTTTGATTACAAGAGAGAGATAGAAAGAGAGAGAAAACTTCAATTTATTTTTTATTATTATTCTTTCACAAAAATTTTTTTTTTTCTTTTAAATTTTTATTTAGAAATTTTTTTTTTTTAACTTTCTTTTTAATGTTTGATAACTAATTTCTTTTTAAGTTTATCGCAACGCGACTGACCTCTTCATCTACAAATATTGTTAGACTGTTAATTCAATTTTTTTACTTTCTCTTACCTCTATATATGTTAATATATAGAGAGAGAAACTATTGGATTCATGTCAAAAATACGATGTCGAGATTTTGAAGGATATATACGTTTTGAGGTCCCCTGAATCAAAAAAAGTGGTTTTCGCGACATGGTCTGTCTGTGAACAAAATATATCAAGAACGAAAAGAGCTAGGAAGTTGAAATTTTATATTTAAGTTAGGCACCCCATGGAACGTGACTCGAAGCTTTTGAACAAAATTGACCAAAGAGTACTAGTACTTTACTGATGCACTTTTTTAGTTTTTTCGATTTTCTCTAAATTTGCTCCAACGATTTTTTTAAAATTCAAAAATCATTTATTTTTTAGATTCTCTTTAAAATGTATATTCTCATTTTGTCATTGGACTCTTCTGAAGACCACTTTACTCTTGTACTCCATAGAAATGGTTGCCATAGTATCAAAACACATCATTCAAAATCTGGTGTACCTTCGGTAATCGAAAGTTGTGTGCTGTGCGCCAGTCACACCAGATTTTTTTGTTTTCTAGATTTAAATTTATTTAACGTAAAAATTCTCAATGTGTCTTGATTCAGAAATGAACATGATTACGATGAATTTAAATTTAAATCCCTAAATCGGATCCAAGATTTGGATTGCAATTCATGAGACAAGAAGAAATACCCCTACCACTTCCAGGACGTCACAGCCTAATCCTTGATATATTATAAATTTGGATTTTTACCCCATGGTGTTTAAAGAGATCCTTGGTATCTTATATTTAATAAAAATTCGAGACTTAAATTTTTTTTTTGACATATTTTTTCCAACGTGAGGTCAATCTCATACATGTTTTTGTTATTTGATTGAAAATTTTTTTTTGATTATACTTCAATTACAAATCACAACTAATTAGCCAAGTTAAGAAATAATTTCAACATTTTTCGCGCATTTCTTAATATGGAATGGAGAAAAACAAAATTTCTATTATTTACTTTAAGACTTTTTAAGATATTTCTTTGTTTTGCACTATCTCAGAGTTGTCAAATTGAACTGATAACTGCTTGTCATATAGTGTGAAGTCTATTTCAACGAAACTGCAAAAATTTTCTAATCAAAATTGAGGCGAGGAAATTTGATTTTTGTATTTGGTGATGATGATAATAAGTTGGTTCGGGTTTTTTAGTTTCCAAAAGAATATTTTAAAAAAAAGTTCGACAAACATACAAAATCAGCTCTGAAATTCGGACAGAATAAAATTTGAATAAATTATTTTTTTATTTAATTCCTCCTTTTGCTATTGGAGTCCCACAGTACAAATTCCTACTAAACAAAAACAAAATAAATTTTTTCCTCAACAAATCTAGAAGACCTTTGCTTTCGTCCTTCTGGTTTTCCGTCGAGTCCGTCACCTTCTCTTAGTCAAGTGCCATAAATTTATTTTGTTTCAGTTTTAATATAAACATACACAATGGGCTAATTAAGAAAAAAGGTTCGCCTAAGGCGGGCTATGTGTCTGATCTTCTAGTTAAACAAAAATTTACTCGAAATTTTTTTCTATCTCAATCTCAGGGCTAATACTTTGACACAAATCAGTATCAGCCTTGTCAAAGATGTATCCACTTTTTTTTTAATGTTATTTGGAATTTAAAATTAAAAGCCTGAGCGAAATTTATGACCTTCATCACCAAATAAAAAAATTAAATTTCCCTATCTCATTAATTCACTAATTAAATTTTTTTGGAATTTTTTTTAAAATTTTTTCCCCTTAGCAAGTTATTAAGAGGTTTTTTTCAATTTTTGGCCCAGGAGTTAAAAAAAAAAAAAAAATTTTTAAAAAAAAGTCTTAGAGTAAAGAATATCTATTCTATTCCCGCTCTAGAAAATAATTAACAATTTTTTTTTAAATTTCATTAAGGAAAAAACCAAAAAGTGTCCACTGTGAATAAACATACATTCAGGACTATTCTCTAAAAACAGGCGTTAAAATTTAACATCATAAATAGGATTTTAAAAAGAAAAGTAATAACATCAGCGTTAAAAAATGCTATTCACTAAACCAAGTTTTAACAGCGATGTTAACACTTTACTTTTTAGTACCAGGTGTTAACGATCCATATGAAGATAGCTGTTTTCTGCTTGTTAGAGTTTTTACATCCCTCGATAAATCTCTCAAGCTTGCACATTACTAACTTGATTTGTTATTCTCAATCTAGTAGGCCTATCTGACACACCAGCGGTAAAAAATATTCTCTAAATCAAGTTTTAACAGCGACGTTACCATGTTACTTTTATTTCAAAGCAATCAAAATCATAAACTTTTTGGTTAAAGACTCCATTTTGGTGCATTATATACGGCGTTAAAATATTAAAAGCACTCCCTAAACATGACATTAATGTTTAACACTATTGGCTAAAAGTTAACGCTTTGGCGTTAAAGTTTTTGCTTAGAGAAAAGCAATTTGAGACAAAGAGGTGTTAAAATGAATTCAGCTAATTTCAGCATGGGCGTAACTAGAGGGGTCCCGGCGGGGGGCTCAGCCCCCAGAAGGCTCGTGTGTGTGTGTCCCAGAAGGCTCGTGCCCCTCCTCCCAGAAAGCTCCCAAGTCCAGAAAAATGGAGTCAATATGGGGCCTTCCAGGCCCCCCGGAGGATAGCTGCTCCCATGACCTCCCCTAGCCAAATTTCTTACGCCCATAGATTTCAGATGTTAAAAGTTAACGTTTTTGCTTAGAGAATAGACCTGATTAGTACATTAGAACTAGTATAGATTTTTAGAATTATGGACAAAGTATTTTATTTAAAAAGTAATTATAAAAGTTGCCTTGGATTTGATATATTAATAAGGTCGGTATTTATTTTTCTTTCATTTTTTAAACTGATTCTGTATATTTCGAAGGTTGCTCTAAAAATCATTGAAGAAGGCAACTCGTTGGAAATTTTATTCAAGTCAAGAACGGGGCCGAGGATAACAGGCGTGGGACGAAATGCTAAGGTGGAAATATAAAATACAAAAAAAAAAACTCCTTGTTATTTCCTTTTTTAGATATAGCACAAAAAATGAGATTTCAAGATCTTCCATATAAGATTTATTTATCTGGGTCAAATCCTTCAGTTTTTACTTGATCAATTAATCCTTGGTAAAAAAGGTAGAAATCTTGTCTTTTGTGCTAGGGGTTATGGGTTCGCTTCCCGAGCCGAGGGATGGATTTTCTTAAATTGTCGTATCAATTAATTAATATAGAAAAATATAGGCAGGTTCTGAATGATTTTAGATGGAGAAAACAAAAATAAAAATTTTTTCTCTTTTTCCTGGCTGCTTGTAAAGATATCCAAACCACAAATCCTTCAGAAATAATGTAGCTAATTTAAATAAATTTAATTCATCAGCGTTGATATTAATAATACTCATATGATAAATCTGCTCTAAGGGCCAAGTTATTGACAATAGTAGTTATAAATAAATATGGAAAATAGAGAAGAAATAAAATATACAAGATGCAAATGAATTGTGGACAAAAGGCAAAAGAACCTAAATCATAAAAGTACCTCACGGATACAAGCAGGTAGACCAATGAAATGAAAATTCAAATAAAAATCAAAAGGTTTGGAATTTAGTTAATTGGCAATGACAAGCAGAAAGTGAAACCAGTTAAAAAAAAAAAAAGTAAAAAATAAAATATTTTTTTAATGGTGTTTACGTGGCTATTATTTTATTTTGCTTGGATATTACTTTAATTGATAATTACGGCAAAGAGAGAAATCAAATTATCTATTAAATATTACTGGCTTTGAAGAGTGAAAAAAAGAAAAAAAAATTCATATGTAAAAAAGAAGAAATATTAGTCCCAGCTCGGGTAATTCCTGGTCTCAAACCGATGATTAAATAAATAATCAAATTTTTTTTCCCAAGTTCTTAGTTGCCTAACAATAAATAAGATTAGATGATTTGTTTATTAGATCATTAATGGATAAGAGGCTAAAGCACATAACTTGGACACTCTTACGATTCTTTACTATCGACTACAAAGGAAGTATAATAAATTCGGTATTAGAGTTTTGCAACAATCAAAAAAAATATCAACGTCTAAAAGACAGCAGGTCAATTTTTTTTTTTAGAAATTTAATATCAGTTATCTTTTTCCTTGCAATAAAAAATAAAGTCTGCAAAACTCATTTGTAAAACAGAAACACGAGGCCTTTTGTACTTTGAGAGTTTTCAAAATTTTCTTAAAACTTTAAAACATACCATTTGTTTTCGACTAAATTAATTTCAAATTCCAATAATACTAGAAATTTATTATTTAAAATCTTTTATTGCTTAAAATTATCTTAAATAATACATAATTAATAAAACTAATAAGAAAACATAGTGTAGAATTTAGGAAGTTGCAAGAGACCATTGATTAACTAAAATATGTCGGAAGTTTGTCTTATTTAAGATCTTCTAGCCGGGATTATAAAAAAATTAAAAACAATTTTCTATTTTCAGGATTTTTTTTTTGATAGATAGAAATCATCTATCAATAAAAAATCCTGAAAATGGAAAATTGTTTTTAATTTTTTATAATCCCGGCTAGAAGATCTGGCTTAAATAAGAAGTAAACTTCCGGCATATTTTAGTTAGAAAAGATAGTTTACCTCTTGTGCTAGGCGTCTAAATAATATCCCGTGGGCTAATTAGGATAGAATAAAGACATGCGCTTTGAATTCTGATTCTAAAGAGAGATAGATTAAATTGTATCATCTGTCAAAGTTCCTCAGTATAAATTTTTCATATTTCTTTTTCATTTCATAATTATTTTGGAGTTTAGGCTTTCACAGTTGTTATCATTAATAAAAGAATCTGGTTTTAGGTTTATTTGTAAATATCACGTTTCGGCCACTCGTCCTGTTCTTCAGTTAAGTTTACAAAGGATATAAAAAAAACTTTAAAAGGTGGCAAGTCTCCCAGAATACGAATGGTCGGAGAAATAAACCAAGAAAGTTGTTTTATGCGTAATTATTTGGCCTACCTATTCGATTTGAAATTGTTTATTATACTTACACAGCAATAAATAACAGAAGTGCATGACCTTAAGATAGAATATTATTCGAAAAAAAATGAAGCCATAATGGGAGAAATGTCTCATTTGTTGTGCTAAATTTTTTTTTTCCAAATATTTCGCTTTTCGATAACAAAATATTATACAATCTTCCTGTAAAAATAAATAAATTTGGACACTTTCCGATTCTCATAATTCTAAAATAATTAATTATATTTTACAATGGAAAGTTTTTTAAAAACATAAATCGAAAATTTTTTTATTGTGCTTAGAAAGGTGTGCGTTTCATCTATATTATTAAAATTTTATGATGCTGAGATGAGAAAGGTGAAACAGTGGCTTTAATAAACTTAAAATTTTTAAGTTACTTTTTGAAGGACAATAAAATTGTTTATATTTTCGAAAGCCAAACAAAATGAACAAAAACAATTTAGTAATTATGAAATTTAACTTGCTTTAAGAAGACATGAAAACTATCTATCTACTGTAGTTGTTACGTCATATTTGTTAATTCCAGTAGGTGTTCTGCACTCTCTATAATTTTTAAAAATTTAATTTACTGAAACAAGTATTAATTAATTGGCTTCTTAAATTTAGTCGAGATGATCAGTTTTTTTTAGGTCTTCCTTCTTTTCCATTATGATTCCGAATGATTGTTTTGCTTCATGTAGTACAGTCGCGCCATGCTTGAGTGTCGAGCCTGCAGCTTAGTCAACCAAAACAATATATTTGAAATAAAGAAATCATCTTTTTTTAAATGTAATTGAAGGGGAAGCTACAACATTGAAGGGGTAAAGCTAAGACACTTCCGACGACTGGATTGGTGGCCTAAGCACTCTTGAAAACAGGCACTTGTGGCGACGGCTGTACAAAAATGATTTATTTATTAAAATATTTTAGGTCCTCGGACCTTGGTGTAGTGGTTAGTGTCCTGGCCATTTGTACCAAGGATCGCGGGTTCGCATCTCGTCCCAGGCGACAAAATTTATTTCAATTGAATTAGATACCAATTGATTAATTGAAATAAATAGGGTCTAAATGGCCTCCGATGTCGAAAAATACCTTAAACGAATTAAAATAAAAAGATCTTTTAGACAATTTTTGACTATTTATTTACGATACCAAGCTACTTTTATGTTACCATTTGATATCCGAGTGAAATTTGTATAAATTTTAAATAGGCTTTTATATTATAATCGATTAAAAAATCATAATTTCAGGTAAACTCTGTTTTTTACTTTCTCTTACCTCTATATATAAGTTAATATATAGAGAGAGAAAGTATTGGATTCATGTCAAAAATTCGATGTCAAGATTTTGATGGATCTTCACGTTTTGAGGTCCCCTGAATCCAAAAAAGTGGTTTTCGCCACATGGTCTATCTGTGTGTCTGTGAACAAAATATCTCAAGAACGAAAAGAGCTAGGAGGTTGAAATTTTATTTTTAAGTTAGACTTCCCCATGGGACGTGACACGAAGCTTTTGAACAAAATAAGCCAAAGAGTACTAGTACTTTACTGATGCACTTTTTCAGTTTTTTTCGATTTTCTCAAAATTCTCTCCAAAGATTTTTTTTTTAATTCAAAAATCAATTATTTTTTTAGATTCTCTTTAAAATGTATATTCTCATTTTTTTATTGAAATCTTCTGAAGACCACTTTACTCTTGTACTTCATAGAAAAGATAAGAGAAATGGTTGCCATGGTAACAAAATATAAATATAATCGTATGGAGGAAGGCCGTCTAATTTACAGGTAAGGTGAAGAAAATAGACTTTATTCGGCCCAAAATTATTTATTACCAATGTCTACGTTTCGGGGACTATACGTCACCCATCCTCAGGACCTTAAAATACAACACAACAACAAAACTTTACAAATAAGATAAACTTAAGCTTAACCTTACTCACTTAACTTTTCTGTGTTGTAACTCAAGCTTAAGTTTAAGTTTATCTTATTTGTAAAGTTTTGTTGTTGTGTTGAATTTTAAGGTCCTGAGGATGGGTGACGTATAGTCCCCGAAACGTAGATATTGGTAATAAATAATTTTGGGCCGAATAAAGTCTATTTTCTTCACCTTACCTCAAAATATATTTTCTCATACTTATAAATTTTACATCTTGAATTCTAATATATTGGCGTAAACTAAATACATGTCGACACAAAAATCTGGTGTGACAAGCACAGTACACAACTTTCGATTACCGAAGGTGTGCGACCAGTCACACCAGATTTTTGAGAGTGTAAATCTCTAGATGAAGCTCTAGTGTTTTTTATTTAAAAAAAAAAATCAATTTTTCATTGTTCATTTATTCTGGCTGTTGGTCAGAGTCCATACCAACATTAGAGAGAATTAATTCCAAATTGTTTCCGTTTAATTAAAAATTTTTTATTCATTATTACTAATAATTTATTATATTAAAACCTCTAAGATTTTAAGTCAAGTTCCTGGATGAAAAGAAATGACTCTCGAGGGAGTCAAATTTACGTTCGTTCTCTCGTGTTTTACTTCCATAAACTAAACAGTTAATTTTTTTTTTTTTTTTTTTATTCCCTGCCCTGATTTAATTAATTTAATTCTACTCATCTAATAGACAAAAAGCAATTGCAAAAAAAAAGGTAAAAGCTAATAATTAGGGCAAATTGCAACAAACGGGTTTAAAAAAAACGCATTTCATTTCTACTTGACCAGAACTGGTGTTTTTTTTTTTGAACTTGGCTTTCTTCCATTTTTGAAAATTAGTTTATTAGCCTTAATACATAATATAACCACTATGAAGGGTTGAAAACAAAATTCTTGTCCCGACCGGAAGAGACCAACATACGACAAATCCTAAAAGCCTTTATAGCATAAATCATTTTTCTTAGACTATCCATTACAATTCTTGATGAAGTTATGAGACAACAATTTAAAGAAGATTTTATTTATTAAAAAAAATTGCTGAATGTTGATTAATAAAACAACTTTGTTTTCGCTTTAAGTTAACTGTGGTTTATTTGTAAAGATTATAAAGTTTCGGCCACTCATTCTGTGGTCTTCTTCAGGTACAATTCAGTTAAGATTAGACAGATGTAACAACCTTTGTAATCTTAACAGAATGGTACCTGAAGAAGCCCACAGAATGAGTGGCCGAAACTTTATAATCTTTGCAAATAAACCACAGATAACTTGAACCAAAAACAAAATTTTTTAATTAATGACAAGAACGGTGAAAGCCTATACTCCGAAATTCGACTGATAACAAGGTCTTTTGAAGAACTACAAATCAATGGGGTGCAGAATATCTCTAAAGCTGCATATACTCCATTCGTATCTGCTGTTTTAAAGTCTCATATGGGTGCAAATTCAGAGAAACAGGACAAAAGATTCCATTAGGACTTACAATTGTTTGAAAGAAGGTACCAGGGACAGTATAACGAGCGAATGCTTGGTGATTATATCTGGGGACTGATCAGAGAGAGAGACGTAACATACAAGAGGAAATGTAGGAACACAACACATTTTTAAGCACACTGTATGTATATGTATACACTTTCATATACTTTTGTCATATATATTTACTGCAATTATATTGTTTCAAACGTTGTATATAAGAATTTTTTTTGCTTTGCTTCATATGTTTATATGGGTATATGTCAAGGGCGGATCCAGAGGAGTTTCTCGGGGGGGGGGGGGGGTATTCTGGTGTGACTCGTCGCACAGCACACAATTTTTTCTTAATTTCGGTAATTTAAAGGGGCATTCTGTACTTGTTTGCCAGAATATAAATACAAATCAAATTTTTAAGTATTAATTTTTAAAATTTTAAAAAAGGTATTTTTTTCAAATCTCGGGGGGGGGGGATTACCCCCTTTATCCCCCCCCTTGTATCCGCCCTTGGTATATGTATACGAGCATTCATTTTTCTAAATGAATTTATTTCCATAAAAACAATTTCCCATATGATGTTTACATAGTGTTTGAAACACACTGCATCAGAAACAAAAAAAAAAAAAAAAAATTAACTTAAACATAGTGTAATTGATCCTTAATATGTTAATTTTATAAGATCAAGATCTGAATATGACCTCCATATAATGTAGGTTTGTATATGCAAGGTTGAAATAAAATTATATATGTGGGTTTGTATTTGGAAGGTGGGAAAAAATATTTTTATAGAAATATGACTTTCATGCTGTCTGGCTAAATAGATAAGGTGTCGAGGCCATTAAAATTTTTATTTTTTATCTTTCTCTCATCTTTGGAAAATCTATTTACGGTGTCACATACAAATTAACGAATGTTAATTAAATCTTTAAGTTTCCCATCTTCAGAAAAACAGCCCATATTGACAGTCGGCAGATTTTATTTATGTTAAAAAAGTCATAATCTGGGAGATGTCATTTGAACACTCTTCTATAAAATAATAAATTCTTCAAAGATTCCACATTTATCATAAAATAAGTTTCTTGGTTTTTTTTTCAATAAAATTTTCATGATGTAATTAATTAGGTTTTGCTTAGTGTTATGTCTCTATTATTAGGAAACATGCTAACAAAATGTCGAATTAACATTTCTTCTCTTTGATTACACTAATGTTTTATTAATATTAACATTACGACATCGTTTAAATGCTTTTTTAACTATATATAGTAAGGTAAATGATTATATTGAAAATTGAAAAAACAAATTTTACTTAATAGTTTATTATTGATATTAAAAAAAAAAATCATGATGCATGATGGAGATTATATTCGAAATTAATGATTATGTAAAAGATCACTTCTTGATTATTGCAACATTATAGGGAAAAGACAAAGATGATTAGATCTTAACTCTTTGGAAATTATATATTCAAAATTATTTTAATTTCTCAATTCGATAGGTATTGAACGAAGAAGAAATTTTTTATTTGGGTCACATTTCCGTTTATCAATAATATAAATATTAATTTGTTTTAGGTATTTTAGAAATCCTTCTTTTATATTTATATATTCCTTAACAATAGCCTAAATTTAATTTTTACATCAAAATAATTTTTTCTTAGTTTTTTCAGCATCTTAGGTAACACTGAGATGTCTCCTCCTAAAGAAGAAATCGGGAACCCACCTCAGTATTATTCCCTTGAAAGTGACTCCTTAGAGTAACCACAATGTGTCAATTCTGACACAAGTGACTGAAGAGAGAGAATGTTTTTTTTTATTATTTAGATGTTATTTTTTTAAGCCTTTTGGGCATCTTAGACCATAAAGACTTTTAACGATACACAAATATTTAGAAACGATATATGGACGATGTTATGTATAAAGGAACCAAGCGCCATTAACCTAAATCTGAGATAAAGGGCACAAATGTAAACAAACCAATGACAATGACCTTTTTTACTTTCTCTTACCTATGTATATATGTAATATATATATAGAGAGAAAGTATTGGATTCATGTCAAAAATTCGATGTCGAGATTTTGATGGATCTTCACGTTTTGAGGTCCCCTGAATCCAAAAAGTGGTTTTCGCGACATGGTCTGTCTGTGGGTGGGTGGGTGGGTGGGTGGGTGTGTGTGTGGTGTGTGTTCAATTTTAAGCATGAAGGAATTGAGCTACGAGGTTGAAATTTTATATTTAAGTTAAACACCCCCGGGACCGGAAAAATAAGCTTTTAATCAAAATCGGCCAAAGAGTACTAGTACTTTACTGATGTACTTTTTCAGTTTTTTTCGTTTTTCTCAAAATTTGCTCCAACGATTTTTTTTTAAATTCAAAAATCAATTAATTTTTAGATTCTCTTTAAAATGTATATTCTCATTTTGCAATTGAAATCTTCTGAAGACCACTTTACTCTTGTATTTCATAGGGAAGATAGGAGAAATGGTTGCCATGGTAACAAAATATAAATATTTTCAGATACTTATAAATTTTACATCTGAATTCATATATTCCGTACTGTCGGGAACTAAATATATGTTGACACAAAAAATCTGGTGTGACAAGCACAGAACACAACTTTCGATTACCGAAGGTAAGAGAAAGTTGTGTGCTGTGCGCCAGTCACACCAGATTTTTATACAAAAAAAAGTGCACAGAATGTTGTGATTTAAATAGAGGTAGATTTTCTTTTTCCATACAAGATTGCGGTCTTATATCAATTTCGATTATAATGGCGCTTGGTTTCTTTATGCATAACATCGTCCATATATAAGAGTGGTATCCAAATGATTTAATTAAATTCTTCTGACTGCCTGGGATCCGAACCTGTGCCTCTTGGCTTCCAGGCTATTGAGACATTTGTCAACTACTCTAGCCTCTCATCCAAGGGAGGGGGGGGATTATTTAGAAGTTATTAGAAAAAATATGTGAAATAATCTCAGAAAGAAAAAAATTGGCGTGGCCATATGATTATCAAATTCACGTAATTAGAAGCGCTTAAATATTCAGTAGTTTGCATTCCCAAATAGGAACGAAAGCGCCTGCATAATTGTGAGCGTAAGTGAGGAGGGGGGTCGATTCTACCTTAGTTAAGTCATTGAATTAATTCCTGTATAAATTTGCGTATCTCAACTCTGACATTGGGGAGGGAAACAATCAAAATCATTTTTCAAATAAGAAAAGGAGCAAAATACTGTATAATTTTTTTTTCCCTTTTCTTAATTTTGTAGTTTGCCAAATATCAACGAATATTTCCTGCACCTGTTCTCCAATACCACCCACCTTATCCTTAAATAAACTTCATTCACAGATAAAAGTTTTTCAATTCAATTCAACTTTAAAATTCTCTGCTTTCAGTTTCCTTTATCGATATTTCGAAACGCTCGAATCAACAAGTAGTAAACTGATTATTTGATAGCACTGAATCTCGCATGGATGGCTTAAAAGTGGAACTACCACTTGAAGCATAATTATAATTGAAGTCCGGATTCCTATGCAATTGCATATTCTATTCTATAAATAGTATAAATAAATGTTCCTGGGTCCCCTAATATGTCGTATCTAACCCCCCCTTTCATAATGTGTATCGTTAAAGTCTATATGACCTAAAATGCCGAAGACTTAAAAAAAATTAAATATTTATTAATTCATACACCCGAAAAAATAAGGTTGTGCCGCCGGGAGTCGAACCACGGATCTTAAAAAAAGTTATATTTATATTTTTTTCCCCCTTGTTAAATAAAAAATAATTCTACAAAAATAAATTTTGTTTTGTGTTTTTTTTTAAATTTTCTTGGTTTATTTAAGGTAGGTTTTATTGTTTTTTCTAAGTTTGGCGTGAGGTAGGGATCTCGTATGTATTAATATATAAGGTCAAGGGATCTCTTCTCGACCCAAGCCATAAAATTATATATTTACAGGTAAATAAACTGTATAAAAACGGTTTAGTGAGTTTTCAAACAGAAAAACAGGTTTTCAAAATTTACCTATTTTTTTCCAAAACCTACTTATCAATCAATATGGCGAAAACTTAAAAAAATGAAAATATTTATACTCTCTATATTTTTTTTCTTTATAAGATCTTTTTCGGTATCCGTATCCATTTAGACCCTTACAGTCGGCGCCACAAGTCCCTGATGTGCTCGGGAATGGAGCCTTGAGCTTAGTCAACCAAGTCAATATTTTGAAAATAAATAAATAATCTTCTTTCATGCAACTGAAGCTAGTTTTAAGACAACACTTCCGACGGCTAAGCATATCGGTTGCCTAAGCTCAAGGCTCCACTCCAACACATCAGGCACTTGTGGCGCCGAATGGTATTTTTATATAAATGAGCATCAAAGTCTTGAAGAAACCACAAATAAGTGATGAAATGGTTAAATAAAAATAATATTAAAGAATGTTTCATTTTTTTCATCCTCCAGCTTCCAGCAACTTAATTAAAAAAAAAAAAAAGATAATTTATTTCTTTCTAGATCGAGGTTATAAAAAAGAATCCTTATAAAACTCAGCGAAGGGCATTAGCCGATGGCGATTGTTTTTTTCCAGTTCAATTACTTATAAAAAAAAATTCAAGCGAAGATATCTGAATCAGAGATATATATAAAATGGCTAGGCCAGCAGGTAGGAATGGATATCGGTCAAGGGTGGCTTGGCATTGATTTAAGGACTTTCTTTCGGTGCCGATTCTGGAGTTGGAAAGTGAAAAGAGACAGGAGTGAGGCTTCTAGTAACAATTACGTAACAATAGCATGACAAAGGAACTTTCACTAAGTGGAGCTGCCTGCCTGCCTTGCTGCCTGCCTGTCATTACCAAACGTAGACGGTATCGACTTGCATGCCAAATAGTAATAGTTTTGTCATCGGTCATCAATTGAGTTTTAGAATTTAGTGTCTAATTTTTTTCACTAAAAAGACATTCATATAAAATTTTTAAAATCATGTTGTATCAAAGAATAAAAACTGGTATGTAATTATTTTTTATGATAAAATGGTGGAAGCAGTCCAAATTAATACAATTAAATAAAATAAAAAAAAACTTGTGTTTTCTTTCTTGGACGAAATGTGACAGGTAGTATGTCGTTTTTTTGGTATAATTATTAAAAATCAATTATTGAAAATTTATTGATTTTTAATAATTATACCAAAAAAAAACGACATACTACCTGTCACATTTCGTCCAAGAAAGAAAACACAAGTTGATTTTTATTTTATTTAATCATTTTTTATATTTTCATATTAATGAAAAATTATTATTAAAACAAATATAGCCTACTGTATATCAAATTTTGTAAAATAAGAACATACATTTTTTTTGTGGTAATTTCATATACGTAGATAAAAACAACTTTAAACAAATCGGAAGAAAGAGCCACTTAATTAAACATCACCTATTCCAGAATAACGCGTCAATTGATTTGTTTTTCGGTCTCTTCTTATACTTCCACAGACCACTATTTTTTTAAATTATAACTTAAACTCTTCTAAACGGATGTGATTTTTGATTTTATTTCAACGCTAGGATCTGAACTCAGAATTGTGAAAGAATTGTCAAGAACTCAGTCAGGAAGGCAAGTGTATCACCAATTGACTTTTCTTTAGATATGTCTAAGTGGTGATTTGATAGACAGACATAGAGAAAAAAATTATTTTTTAATCCGTTGGTAGTTCTGTTGTTAAAGGTCGAGGGTTCGCATCCTGTCCCAGGAGATAAATGTTGGATACCAATCAAATGAAATAAATAGGGACGGGGTCTAAATGGCCTCAGATGCCGAAAAAGACCATAAACAAATTAAAAAAATAAATCCGTTGATATTTCATTCAATTTAAAAAAATTAAATCTTACATTTTTTAAGTTCCTCTCTTGGTATTTATTTGTTTAAAATGACAATGAAGTAAGAGACAAGGACACATACTTAATAGGCCTACATCCAAAAATTTATTTAAATCATTTGGCTGATTGTTAGTATGTCTCCATCTTCGGGGTTTTATTATTCCAGACTTTTTGATTATAAACCTGACATTGACCATAATAAGTAATGAATACCATCTTAATTCTATTTAAAATATAATAGATACGGAAAATTTTTGCTTTTTGAAAAATTATTTTTGCTCAATAGGCATTATATTTTGGTTGATGACAATAACTCGTTATCAGACCCCACCCCCCTATCGTAACCGAGAGATTAGAGATGTTGACAAATGTCAATATTGATAATCTTAAAGCCAAGTGGCGCGAGTACGGATCCCAGGCAACCTGATGAATATTTATTTAAATGAAAGAGTGTGGATGCAGTCCAATATTTATATTAAGAATAATGGAACATTGTAGTCTCTTTCTTGGACAAAGGATATAAGATGGTAGGTATTTATAATTAAAAAAATAAATATTTTAATAATTTTTTTAATTATAAATATTTACCACCCGTATATACTTTGTCCAAAAAAGAGACAAAGAGGTTCCGTTATTCTCAATTTATTTAAATCCTTTGGCTGACCGCACACGATCGATTTTAAATCGACTAAACTATTTAGTTGAGTTGGCCTAAAATCGAGATGCATAATCAATTTTTACCCAACTAAACTGTTTAGCTGTGTAGTATGCGAACACGGGATCGATATCGACTCAACTTTTTAATTCCATTATTGTTGCAATATTGTATTATATTTGGACATTCAACGGTAAAGTTGTTAAAAAAGAAGGCATTATTAATTTCTTTATTATAGCCTATACAAAAAAAAAAAAGAAAATCGAAAAAAAAATCCAAAACGGTGGTACTGGGTCCATCCAATATACTGTATAGGGTTAGCCTTTGGCTACCAAATTATATAAACCCCAATATATATCGTATTAATATTAATGAGAGTCGTCTTAAGTCTATATAGCCTAAGATGCCGAAAAGACAAAAATAAAATAACTCGATATCGGCGACCTTGCACAGATTAATATATTATTTAAATATATAATATACTTAATCCAGATGCGTTAGATAATTAAGTTCCCTACAATTTAATGACTATTTTTTAGAATATCCGAGTATATTTTCAAGACATACCCGTATTTTTATTTTATTCGTTCTTGATAATAATAATATCCCATTCGTTCGGAAATTTGTGTCAATACGTTTGTGGCCTACTAGCCCTCTTATATACCCTTCAATTTTAAAGAGATTTATTTATTTCCTTTTCCTATCTGTTGAGATTATTAAATCCATGCGAACTGATCATTTGGTTCTAAGAGATGGTTAATATAATAGATAGTCTGATGACAACTGAGGTATAAGCAACCTCCGGTCAGCTCTGACTTGCTTTGTTTAGATATCCGGACTGACTGCTCCAATTACATTAATTTAAATAAATTATTGCCACTCTTTATTTTTCAATTTCATGATTTTTAATTTATTACCATTATAAAAAAAAAAACTTGTAAATTAAATTCAGTTTTATGTCAAATTCTCCCGTCCAGTTCACTGATTTGTTTTCGACCCAAAACGAAGAAATTTATTTAAATTATATTGGATATAAAATTTTAACCCTTACTTATTCAGTACCATGGAGGCATAGACGCCGGAACTGGGGGGGGGGGGGCAAGGGTACATTGCCCCACCCCTGGCATCCTATAGGGGGGGGCAGAGGGGGGCAATATGTCTTCTTTTATTTCATTTATTTTTAAAAATTATATATCTTTACTTTTGAAAAATAAAATCTTTTAAATTAAAAACAATTAAAAGAGCAAGAAATTCATTTTTACTTTCTCTTACCTATGTATATATGTAATATATATATAGAGAGAAAGTATTGGATTCATTTTTTTTTTTAGTTTTAGAGTTGAAGTAGAAATTAAATTTCATTAGTTAAACGTATCCCTTATTTTGAATTCTCTCAACTTTTTTTAAGGCGCTCCTTAAAAATACCCAAATGAATGAAACGCATAGAAATAAAAAGATAGAGCCCATTCGAAGGGAATTTAGACGCAAAAATTCTCATTGATGTAGTAAATGTACAGTGAGGGACAATATTAAGTCCCACCCATGCGTTTTCTACTTGTGATTATTTCATTGTTTAAAAAAAAAAAAATATTATATATTTTTTAATGGAAACTTTCATGGTTCAAACCAAGAAAATTTACAATAAAGATTTTCATTTTTTTTTTTATAAAAACAATGAAATATTCACAAGTAGAAAACGCATGGGTGGGACTTAATATTGACCCTCACTGTACCCTTTAAAGTAGGTTGCTATATTAGATCTCTTCTCGTGCCTGGTTCGTTTCCCGTCCCAAGTGAGAAAAATTTATTTCATTTGAATTAGCTTATTTGAAATAAATAACAATGATGTCAAAGGCCGAAAAACAAAAAAAAATTTGAAACATCTCTTCTCTCATTTTATTAAGTATTAATATTTAAATAAACTCGCTATGTTTATTGCTCAGAATCCTTTTACTTATTGAAGTAAAATGAAAGTTTTTCTTTCAATTCAAAGACAAAACAATTTTAAGATTAAATCATCGTAAATAAAAGAAGACATTTATAGGAAGAACAGATTCCATAGATTATATAATGTTTTCTATTCAATTACATGATTAGATAATATAAATAAAACCTGTCATTTTTGTTAAGTTGCTATCAAATTCAATTTTTCTTGAAAACGAGAGCTATTTATTTATTTATTTATTTAAATTCCTATCGGGATCCCCGTTTATTTGCCCGAGGTGCTTACGTGTACGGAGACACACACCTCAAACCCAACCGGCCTCTGGCCGTAGCCATCTACCGGCACCCCGTGAAGTTACATCATTTCCTATCTCTAGCTCCTCCTCCTGCTCTCGTCTCTAGCTAGTGAACTAATCCTTATTTCTGGTTCCAACCGGCTCCTTATATCCAACCTCTTCTATGCTATGGAGGATGTCCTAGTTGAGGAGGGACTCCCTCAGCACCGGCGTGTAGCCTACTCCTTTCGAAGAATGCATCACTGAGAGGGAACCTTCTTTACGTCCCTTCCACAGGACGGGATGTCACAGCAACTCCCTCTCCTCGTAGAGTTGCCTGAGGGCTATTGTGGTAAGATCCTATATTCCAATCCATGGCTTGCTTGAGGATTTGTTTACATTCAATAAATATTTTATTTAATGAAAAATCCTGCATGCCAAGGATTTGAACAGGGATCTTCTTTGCAGAAGCTGACACCCTAGCTCACTACACCAGCGAACCCTCAACGAGAGCTATTATGTATAATAGAATTTATTAAGGGTGGTTTAATTGGCGAAAAGAAAAGGGAAAAAAGTAGATTGGAGCGGGCGAATGGGTGAAGGTTTTTCTTGCTTTCTATATAATCACATTGATAAGGTCGAGTTCACCATTAATCTTATTTGTTAGAATATATTAGCCTACTATCTCTTTTAAGAATGCTTATATTTCTTATTCGACATGGGGAATTTCTTATATTATTATTAAAACTTTTTTTTTGTTTTATTCTGACGGAATATTTATTACTCAATTGTTAAACAAATTATTTTTTAATTTTTTATCTCCGCTGTCAAATTATTTTTTGTAAATTAAATTAAAACCATTTATAAAAGTTGGGATTATATTCTCCAGTTTAATTTTTATAATTAGAGTTTGGTCGGGAGAAATGTATACCAGATGTTAGGGGATTAAAGTGTGAGTGCTTTCGTAAATGAATATAATACCTGGGGTAAAGAAATGCCAGTGGCTTAGTTACCGTAGAGCAGTTTAGCAAACTGCCCTAGGCGCTTGAATTATAAGCATGCAAAATTAGAAAAACTGAAATATAATATTGTTTAAGATAGCAAATTTGCAAGATGAGTTTGTGTTCATGATTCATAAACATAAATTCATCTCGCAAATTTTCTATCTTATACGTACGATACTCTGACTAACGAATAGTCTATTTGAGCCTAGGTTGAAAAAATACTAACTTTTTTAAAAACAAAAATTACTATTTTTGTCTATTTCGGCATCTGAGACCATTTAGACCATTTAGACCCCTCTTTTTCTAAATTTATTGATAACTAATATAATTTTGAAACCTCTACCGGTGTGCTTCGAACAAAAATTTGAAAAATATTTTTTGAGACATTTTCAGAAATGGGGGATGGGGGGGGGGGGGGCAAATGGAATTGTTCAGGAGAGATAAGTAGAGACAGAATTTTTAGTCCCTTAAAATCACTTGAATAGATTCTTAAAAGGCTTAATTAGGTTAATTAGTCTTTTATAGTCAGTTGAATTATCATTATAGAGTCTATAGATTTTTAAACTAAATTAATTCAACGTAACATCATTTTCATTTCAATTTCCGAAGCAAATCTTTTGTGAATCTTTTGTATTTATTTTTAATAATTAAAATTTGACCAAATAAACGTGAATTAATTTTAATAAATATTCAATATTGACCGTTTATTTTGAAAGTGGTGTAAGTCCATTTAAAAAAAAAAAATGAGATTTCGCTTAATTTATGATTAAAATAATGTAAATTTTCTATGTATAACTAGCAAGTGGTAAATTTCTTAAAAAATTCCCATGTTTTGTACAATTGAAAATTGGTCGGTACATAGATTTTTACTTTCTCGGATAGAGAAAGTTATGTAATCGTAAAAAAATTCGACTTCGAGATTTTGATGATTCTCCACGTTTTAGACCTCCTTGAGTCCAAAAAAACCATTTTTTAATAAACAAATATGTTAACCTTTCATTTTCTCGAAACAATAGAAAATGGACTTACACCACTTTCAAAATAAACAGTCCATATAGCCTTGACTTATAAATAAAAAAATCGCTTAAACCCTTAAAAGTCTCTTGAATTACTAGTATAAGCTTATACGTAGTCCTATAAATTTTTAATAAAATAATTTTTTTTTCTTTTAATTTGCTATAAGAGACCACACAAATTTTTCTTAGCTTCGGAATTGACATGTAAGTGATGTGCTGTTAGGCATACCAGATTTTTTAATTAATTTGGTTTAAAAATATATATATATACTAGACGCAAAAACCCCGCCTTCGGCGGGGCTTTCCGTCTAGCGGGGCTGCGCCCCCTGGACCCCCCTTGCTCGCCTACTTATATACATACCGGTACATACATTTTCCCTTTTCATTTTTATATATATGTAGAGTTTATTTTAACGGTTAATTATTCATGAACTTAAAATTTTTTGTGAATAATATCCTTTCCGGGACTCTCCCGGTACACAGACAAAAAAATTTACGCAGATATTTTAGAATTCAAAATGTAAATAAATAAAAAAATCGTAAACATGGGTAAATATTTATATTTTGTTACCATGGCAACTATTTCTCCTAATTTTTATTTTTTTCTTATTTTAACGGTTAATTACTCATTAACTTATTGTTATTTGTGAAACAAAACCTGTCCGGGACTCTCACAAACATACACAGAAAATTTCATCATAATTGGTTCAGTCGTTTAGGAGGAGTTCAGTCGCATACACACGTACAGAAGAATTATATATATAAAGAAGAAGATATAATGATAATTTAAGGGACTATAAATATAAAAGATTTATTTAAGGCTTTTAAAATTCGAGTGATTTTAAGGAACCGAAAATCCTGCCTGTACTCATATCTCCTGGACAATCCCAATGCTCCCCCTCCCCCTACTCCATTTCTGACTTCTATCATTATCATTATATTTGTATCCTGAATTTCAAATAAGGCTTTAGATTGAAATAAATACATAGGTTTTTGAAACATCAAAATACGCGTGTGTCCACTAATTATATTTCCTCCAGGCAGGGGCGCCGGAACGAATTTGAATCAGGGGGGGGGGGGCAAAAAAATTTTTTTTAGAAAATTAAAATAATTTAATATGTTCAAATAGTATAAAACAAAAACAAATCTACTATAAAACTTTTAAATAAAATCCCAATTTTAATAAAATTAAAATTTTAAAAAATTTGCTAGTGATTTTATCAAAAACTTTGGAAAAAACAATGAAATAATCACAAGTAGAAAACGCATGGGTGGGACTTAATATTGTCCCTCACTGTACATTTACTACATCAATGAGAATTTTTGCGTCTAAATTCCCTTCGAATGGGCTCTATCTTTTTAATTCTATGCGTTTCATTCATTTGGGTATTTTTAAGGAGCGCCTTAAAAAAAGTTGAGAGAATTCAAAATAAGGGATACGTTTAACTAATGAAATTTAATTTCTACTTCAACTCTAAAACTAAAAAAAAAAAAAAATATATATATATATATATCAACGATGGTATGTATGGAAACATATAAAATATAAAATTTTAAGAGGCTCTACACAGACTCAAAATTTGTAAAAAGAGTTCTGAATTAACAGAAGATGAAAATAATTCAAAAGTTCTGAGGAAAAAACAAAAACATTGTCATAATTGTAAATACCGAAAATCAATCTAATATCAGTGTTATTAAAAATAATATTAACAAATATTAGAAGTATTGTAATACTGGAGGCGACTAACTTAGAAATGTATAAAATATTTCATTCTAAATTCTTAATAAATTTTTAATTTATTCAAATTCTAAGTCATTTAGATATCGTCCCATTTTTTACTAAATTAATTGATATCCAATATAATTTAGAAAAATTCTTCTTAGAACGGGAAGAAAAGCTCTGACCATAAGTCAAAGTTTAATAAATTACAATATATTGTTAAATATTCTATACGCGTGTCATATATTATATTTTGTCTGCACTAAACTAAATAATGTATTTTACATCACAAAAAAAAGTGATTATGTTTATTTGATTTGATTATTTGAACTGGAATTCTACTCGAGCGATCAGAATAAATGTGTAAACATTCATTCATTCATTCATTCATCTAATCAGATTCCCGTTTGTTTTCATTCTCAGGTTTACAAATAATGACGCTAATAATTTAATAGAAAGTAAAATTTTACTCTTTTGTAATCATTCCAAATTTGGATTATGTTAGATAAATATTTTATCTTGGATATAAATCGTTGGAAAGCGCATGTATATGTGATTGTGTGTCTGTGTGTCCGTGGGTGTGTGGTTAATAACTATATTAATTGATTAAAAAGATCCTTCCCTTGACCTTTTAATTTTACAATCAAAATATTTGGAGTCAAACGCTGCTAACCAGTATATTAACATTTTGTTTATATTTAGATTAATTTGATATTCATTAAGTTTGAATTTTTTTTTAATTATAATAACATAAAAGAGTTACGAAGGATAATAAAGCATAGAGCGATAAAAGGTCAAAAAAATTTCTAATAACGAAACGTGTCAAGAAAATGTAAATAAAATTAATAAGATTGAGTAATTTATTGTTAACTACAACGAGAAGATGAAACTGACAAATTAAGAAATATCTTTGACAGACCAATGGAGAAAAAAGTAATATAATAATAATTATTATTTTTAATTTCGTTGAGTAATGTTTTTTTTTTTTCCTTACCCCTGATTATTAATAAAAAGAAAAAATTTTATTAAGAAAGGCATTTACATTTACATAACATAATTTAAGATAAAAGGCTTAGTGCAATTTATTAAGCAACTAGCTGCTCAGTCCACCGAAAGTGGGTTTTACTACTTTGAATTATTGATCAGACAGATGAAGATGTAAACATAAATATCAAGTCAAAGAATTAAGATTAAAATCTTCTTTCTTTAAAAACGATAATAATGATAATCTAAATCAGTACTTCTTGAACTTTTTCAAGGGCCACGGCCCCCTTCCTTTTTTTTTAATATACCGTAAGAGTTGCTTATGGATCTTCTGTCAATTTATTTTCCTGGATTTTTTTAAATAAACTACTCTTTTCAACTTCAAATACTGCAAGAAAGAGTAAACAGATTCAACAATTCTTTCATTCTTTCTCTTACAAAGAGTATTGTATTTTTTGTATATTTTTCTTTTGTACAATGTTCCTTTCTTATTATGTGAACTTCTGCTTTTTGGGATCAAATAAATTTCTAATTCTCTGAGTCTATTGAACTCACAAATTCTCTTATTTCCTTTCTTACGCCATTTTAATCCCCTAATGAACCGGTTCCTCTAAATAGAAATTAATGTTTCTATCGGTGTCCTTGGCCTACTTATTTATCTTTTCCCACTAAATCAGTAAACACATCTCTCTTATTCATTCAATAACAGATAGCTACTGTGAACTTTTTTTTAAACACGCCCGCCTTCAAAAAATTCATCAAGATACCAAATAGATGGATTTAAAAAATTATTGAAACATAAATGGCGTGGCCACCACATAACAGACAATCTCATTAAATAATATTTGTCAGCAGGACAAAATTACAAGCTACTATCTCAATTTAATTAATTTTTGCTGACGATAAATTTTTTTTTTTACTTTTTCAAGTTGAACCCGAATTATTTCCATAAATTTTAAAATTCTTTTTATTTTTTCCAGAATCATCCTGTCGGCCAAGAACCCAACATGTCATTTGTTATAGCGGGGTTTAGGGGTTTTCACAATCTTTTAGACAAATATGCAGGTGAGTGATTGATATTTATAATTATTAATTAAAAAATTTTTCTTTTTATATATTACTAGTCGCAAAGCCCGCCTACCCAGGGGCTGCGCCCCTTGCTCGCCCCCCGGCGGGCAGGTTTATTGCCAATTTGGGATATTTCTTGTTGGAATGCAAGTGTTAAGATGTTAAGGAAGGATCTTGAGTTCAAGAGAGGGTGCCTACTGGGCACAGCAAAAGGTCCTATTTATGACTGTTTAAAGGGGTCAGTCGTATGGGTGAAATACTATTTTTTCAACTGGCTGCTTAGCTCCTCCCACAACTCCATGTCCTATGCCTGGGAAAGCTGACTCACAGAGCAACTAACTGCCTCTCTAATTTCCAATCCAACTTGTAGATTTTGTGTTCCCATATTGAAGAAATTTGATTATAATTTTTTCCAAAATATTTAATATTTTTTTTTTACTACGTTACTCCCTGGCACATGTACTATATGTGTATTTAATTTCAAATAGATTCATTGAAAATTGTGGATTTCTATAGAACATATACATACATACATACATTTTTCCCATTTCATTTTTAAATATATAGATAAAATAAACCAATTTGAAAAATATAAAAAAAAGGGAAAGTTAAAAATACAATTACATCATAATTTATTATTTTTATAATATGAAAATAGGTTATTGGGCTATTTTTATTATGTTAATATATTCGATATATTGTATATCCTTCTTGTGTAGGAAAGTGGTTATTTATATTATAGTGATTTAGGTTTCATTAATATTAAAACAAATATATTTAATAGAAATACGTCAGGTCACCAAATTTGTAGTGACTCAAATAAACTGTCCTAAAAAAAAAAAGAATTAAATTAGTATAGGGCCTATTATATAAAATTTAAGTATTTGTTTAATTTATTAATACTTACCCTTTATTTTTTCGAAAAATAAGAAAATTTTCTGTCTTCTTTAGTTTTGCACACTCAGCTAAATATTAGTGACACGAATAAAATTATTTTCAATTATTACAACAAAATAAGTGTATGTAATAAAAGAAAATAGTAAAAAATCAGCAAGGTTTTTATTATAATTAATATTTTTAAATTAACTTTGCTTTGCTTGTCTAATATACAATAAATTAAAAAAAATTTCCGTAAACTGGTAGTCTGACGAAATGAGAATGGACTTGATTTTTTGGATTACAAATAAACGAGAGACCAGGGGGCTTTCCTACCTAGCCTAATTAAAAATACGAACGAATTGTAATTGTATATACCCGGTCCCCACCATCAGATCGGCGGGGCCCTCGGGCCTGGCCCTGGCCTTAAGGGTATGCGTTATTTACATCCAGGCTATCCCTGGAAAAACGACATCCCTCCCTGACTCTCGTTTACCCATAGAGCCACCTCAAACCCAACTTCAAAGATACAAACACATATCTGACTCCCTTTGAGTCATAAAAAGACGTATTTTCGCAAACACAAGAACACTTGAGAACCTGGGCCTCAATCTGTCAATCAGATCTGACCTAATCTCCTTATGAATCGTTCATGGAACAAATCAACGAAAATATGATTCATTTTACCTCTCTGATGGATCCTAAATAGAAATACAATCAAGGGGCCCTAACACAACGAACTGGCTAACGATTAGAGAAGGCACCTGAAGCTAATAACAACGACGAATTTCCAACAGAGGTCTAAATTGAAGAATATTCTCGTTGATTTCTCCACTTTAGGCTTCATGAAGAGTAGCTGCAAGTTCAAAAATAAAATCCCTCTCGTTGGCATGGTGCATCCCTCCCCCCTCTCTATTTTTAAACTATTAAACTACAATTTAAGGTGTGAAAATGAATTTTCAAATTACAGATCGAAAAGTGAATAGATGAATTTGTATTCTTGTATAAATCACACCTTAAGTTCTAGGTACCAAGTTGATGATGTCCCACGAAGCAGGAGAGAGAGGCATCCTCTCCCCCGACGCAGGTGGGGAGGAGGTCTAATCTAATTTTTAATAAAATTAAAAAAAAAAAAATTAAGTTATTTTTTAGCAAAAAATTTAGGCCTATATCAAATTTAAATTGAAAACTTTTTTAATGCAAATCCAAATTTAATTAAGAAATGCAAATGAATTAAAAGTGAAAATTAATTAATTTTTAATTTAATTCTTTAATACGATTATTTATGAAAATTAACTATTTGAAAAAAATCAACTATTGATTGATATTAA
>JAKCPI010023321.1:0-19690 GCA_023213315.1 Euborellia annulipes | reverse complement strand
AGGAATCAGTACTGAATAGTAGGGCCTATGTCTTATTCAGAGTAGAGACCACTGCAAAGTTTTTGAATTTCTTTTTACAAAACCCAACATGCTGCAGGCTTTGTTAACAATTTCCGGAACATGAGCATCGAAATTTAATTTTGAGGCAAAGATCACACCTAGATCTGTAATTAACAATGTTTTATTAATGTAGTAATAAATTAACACCTTTCTTTTCAATGAACATTTGCATGTGTATATTATTTTTGGAACACCACACATTTAGATTGCCAAGTACATTCTGCATTTTATGACAATCGTTCACGTTATTTATTACAGAAAAGATCAGCATATAAAAAAATAATTACATTATTATGTAGAAGAAATACCTGGTATAAAAAAAGTTAAGTAAATTTTTAATTAGAAGGACACTCAATTAGTTTAGAACTGAATTATTTAATAAAAATAATTCCCTTTAGAAAAATTCGGCATTTTATTCGTCTTACGAGTCCATATTTTTTTTTAACTAAAACTGAAACATTTAAGTCGGTTAAGAGGTTAACCGTTTTATTTTTTACCCGGCTAAAAATATTCGATTAAAATAAATTAACCAGTTAAGAATAAATGTTTTTGTTCGATTCGAAAACATTCCAACCAAATTCGAATAAAATTTTAGTTAATTTTTTTTTTTTTTTTTAAACATTCAACAAAATTAATCAGTTAACGTTTTTCAATGAATTTAGTTGAAGTGTTTAATGATTAAATACCTGAACAATTCTCTTTTATAAATTTATAATACTCTATTTAAAAGAATCAAATAAAAATATATGAATTTCAGGTGGTTAAAAAAATATAAATATTTTTTTTTTTTTTTTATATAAAACATTCACACTTTTTTCTCATTCACACTCACACCCCACACATTCACACTGTCTTTTCGGCAGCTCAGGCCATATAAGACATTTACGATAACCGTTATTTATGAATTTATATATATTAGGGTCCAGGCATTTTTTATTTAAGCCATCTGGTATCCAGATGATAAAATAAATAAAATCATCGGACTGCCTAGGGGTCCGAACCCGCTAGACAATTAAGTAGGTGGAGGTTAGCACGCTAACCTCTACACCACGCCCCGTGGGCATATAAATATTAAAAGAGGAGAGAAGAAGGAATTCAAATAAATTGAAATTTTTTTTATCTCCCTTGTTATTCATTTTAGAAAATCATTGAGGTTGAAAAATAAAAACTTCAATTAAATACCTCCCCTATATAAAAGCGGCGCACCCTTTTTCTAACCTAAAGATTCATTCATTCATCTTGCGGGAGGATTAATTGGCTTAATGATCATGACCTATCGATCAAGAGAGAGAGAGAGAGAGGAGGAGAGAGAGCAGATGAGTCATCCAAACCCTCCCCCATGGGAACACCCCCAAATTTTTTTAGGCTTTTGTGATTGATGCCTATTTCATTGGGGAAAACTATTGAACTTTAAAAATTGAATATGGAAATTTATAATATCCCTTTAATAATTTTGTTTATTATTATTAAAGGCGGAACTTTTTATTTGATCGCCTCAAATTTTTTCGTTCTTCTATCAGCATGTCACGTTACAAGCCGTGACGTCAAAAGCTGTGACGCTACAAGTTATGACGCCACAAGCCGTCACGACAAAATTAGGAAAGTTGAAATTTGAATATATATGACGAATTATAAAAAATAAATGTGAGATTTAATTATTCAATTTTCTTAAATTGATAAAAATATAATTTTAAAGTTGTTCGGATAGTACATCGTAAGTCAAAAGAATCTAAATTTTTTAAATAAAATTAAATTTGAAGCCAAAATTCCTTATTATAATTTATCGTGACCTATCTGTGTTTTAATTGGTTAGTTTAATTTAATTACCAAAAATAATAAATGAATGACTTTTGACTCGAGCTTGTTTTCACGTAATATAGAACTGGCAACATTGCATTCATCAACTATCCTTTAAATCTTAAACGCCTTCAATTTTATTTTATTTAATATATTACAATGTTTAATGCAAATCAGTTTAAACACAATGGACGGTGCGTATTGTATAAAATGAAAAAATGTAACTGACATAGAGAAAAGAAGAATTATTTTATGCGACGTTGCCAGGCTGGTCTGACTCTCGAGAATTCATTATTTTTAAATATTAGCGACTGTCATTTTGGAGAGGTTTTGACTTTCTTGTTAAAATATCTTTAAAAGCGGTCGGCAGAAACTTTTGGTTTTATTTTTAACGTATTCCTCGGAAGTGAATTAATAAAATGTAAAGTTTTTTTGTTTTTGTATCATTTGCACAGATGCCTATATAATTCGATATGTGTGAATTTCGTCGTTATTCCCCATAGGCTAACATGTTAAATTTCAATTTTTTAAAAATTAATTACACGATAACCTTGTGTCAGATCTGCTTCAAAATTTTATTTTATATACGTATTTGATAGTGATTAATAACATATTAAAAAATTAGCTTTTAATCTACCAAAGTGCTTTAATGTCCGAACAACCTAAGGTTGTTCGGATAGTACATCGTAAGTAATAATAGAATCTAAATTTTTTTTTAAATAAAATTAAAATTTGAATGCCAAAATTCCTTATATTATAATTTAGTCGTGACCTATCATATTATATACCGGATTGTTAATAATTTAATTACCAAAAATAATAAATGAATGACTTTTTGACTCGAGCAGTATTTTTATGTAATATAGAACTGGCAACATTGCATTCATCAACTATCTATTTTAAATCTTGAACGCCTTCATTTTATTTTATTTAATATATTACAATGTTTAATGAAAATCATTTAAACACAATGGACGATTTGCGAGAAAAAAATTAAAATAAAAAAAAAAATGTAACTAAAATAGAGAAAAGAGAATTATTTTATGGGAGGTTGCCAGGCTGGTCTGACTCTCGAGAATTCATTATTTTTAAATATTAGCGACTGTCATTTTGAGAATTTTTTGACTTTCTTGTTAAAAATATCTTTAAAAAGCGGACGGCAGAAACTTTTGGTTTTATTTTTAACGTATTCCTCGAAGGTGAATTAATAAAATGTAAGTTTTTTGTTTTTGTATCATTTGCACAGATGCCTATATAATTCGATATGTGAAAATCAAAAAGCTCCCATAGGCTACATGTTAAATTTCAAATTTTTTAAAATTAATTAATGATAACCCTGTGTCAGATCTGCTTCAAAATTTTATTTTATACGTATTTGATAGTGATTTAAAATATTAAAAAATTAGCTTTTAATCTACCAAAGTGCTTTAATGTCCGAACAACCTTTAAAATAATTTAAAATGATTTAAATCTTCAATTACTAAATAAATATTGTTCTCAGTTTTTAACATGCGACTATTTATTTCCCTTTTTTCCAATTATTAAGTTAAGATTAAAAATGCGATTTTATTACCGTTAATTGAATGATTTTCTGAAAATTTTCAGTTAAACGCCTACGATCCGAAAAAAGTTTTCACTTGCATCGTGGTTTCACAAAACCACACAATGTTATTTTTTTCTATTTGTCTTTTGTGAAAAAAATTTAATTATTATTGTCGAAACATCAAACGCATGAAAAATTTTTGTTTTCCAGTTAATTGGTTCATAAGCTTATACTCAGAAATCGTCAATAGATACACTTTGCTTCGTCTCAGAGGTATTTTACTAAAAAATAAAGACAAGAGTTTGGTCTCTTTATTTATCATTTGAAGATCTGAAGGTTCATTCATCCGTCACAAATAATATTTATATGGGGTCTAAATGACCTTAGCAAATGCTGAAAAAGACTTTGAAAAAACAATCATCATTGATTTGATCAAATAGACCTTTACCCAGTCAATGTATTTTATTTTTTAAAAAAGAGTGTTGATAGAGGTACTAAAAAATAATAGGCTTACTAAATCTCTTTTAATTTGTGCAACAAATTGTTTGCAAAAAAAAAAGAAAAATAAATAAAATAAAACTTCTCATTTATTTTTATATTTACTTTGATTAAATTGAGGTTTAGTAGGGGGCTATATGGTTAAAAATTGAATGAAACAAAAAAAAAAAATCCAGGCATGTTTCTCACACACCAAATAATAAAATACATCCATTATATGATAGCTACATTATACATTTTTAACATTTCCATTTGAATATAATTTATTTTAAATTCATCCGTCACAAATAATATTTGTAAATAATTTTTTTTATAATTTTTAATTATGATATTGACATTTTATATAAATAAACTTTATAAAAAGAATCTCCTCTCTCGATATTTATTTTTTAGTAATTATTTATTATCAATTATAGTTAATTTTTTTTTTAAATAAAAAAATTCAATTAGTATTCGTGAATAACGTTATATAATTATGATGAAATAATAATAATTGATAAATTCAATTGATTTAGCTTTGTTTGTACATGTGTATGTCCGTATGTGTGTTTGGGCGCCGACAGACAGACAAAGGGACCCCTGCAGGGCTGCCTTTGATCTTAGTATGGAACATGCCGAAAACAATCAAAACACGCCATATATATATATATATGTATATATTAGGGTGAGGACCCCAAAGAGGCCTCAGAACAATGTGCGAATCAGTTACATTATATATTATTAATTAACTCACTTGATGAGATATTTAATTAAATGGATTATTGATGTTTATCTGGTGGCTTTCCAAAAATTGAATAACCAATTGGGGATATATACATATGATATATGAGCATATATTCAGTCCAGGTGGGATAGCTGAATCTATATATTCGGTCACTCGGATGGATATTGGCTTTTTGAGTAGAATTTAAGGTTGTACACCTTTCCAAGAACTTTTGATAATTGAAGATAAATAGTAAAATATTGTGGAAGAATTCTATATTCTAAGAAATAAATTTATACCAGAGGGGTTCTTTAGATTTTGTTTAAAGAAAGTTAGGCAACCAAAAATGTTCCATTCTATATATTAGCATGTAACAGGTATGTTGGATTAGAAGAACGGAGTAGGTTACAGCTGCTGCTGGGCTGAGTGGGCCCGGGCTAGACCGAAAATTATTGATAAATAAGAAAACTTATAACCCGACTATTAAAAATATTATTTTACAATAATTAATAAAATTGAGAAAGATTTGTAACTTGGTTCCCTATTTTTGCTAAATTTTTTCTAAAAACTGAAACTGAAGAAAATCTCTTATAATAATAAAATTCATTTAAAAAGATGCAACTAAAAATTTGAGTTTAGAATTATCAATAGTTCACATTTTTTCATTAAAATTTATTATGTACAATACTAAATATTAACATTATCCCTCCCACTTTTAAGCGACTGACGTCATAAGACATGCCTACTTGATTCTTTCCATTAAGGCTTAATCAAAAGAATAATTTAACATAACGCCCCTTCGGGTTTAGTGCACTTGGTAGCGTGCTAACCTCTCTAGCTGCTTTGGTTTTTATGCAAACGTGCTAACACACACACACACACACACACACACACACACACACACACACACAGACATAATGCCAAAAATGGTTTTTGGACTCAGGGAGTCTAAAACGTGGAGAAACATCAAAATCTCGAAGTCGAATTTTTTTACATTACATAACTTTCTCTATACGAGAAAGTAAAAAGCGAATTTTTTTTCATGATCTGAGCTTATTTTAGTAAAGTACTAAATGAGTTAGTAATTGTTACTAAAATTGATTAAAAAAAGAGTATTAACTTAATTGTAATTAATTTGACAACAAAAGTTTAAAAAATAAGATTCGTAATTCTCTTCACAAATGTTATGTTAAACAATTTCCAATTTATTTTTCAATTAAAGGAAAAAAATTTTTCAATCCAAACGAACATTTATTATTTTTGAGTAATTTTTGAAATTGTAATCAATCGAATGATTATTTCTATTTGCTTTCAGTTCGATTAAATAGGATATTAGATTCATATCATGGCTGTTTGATTGGAGTCTATTTCGGATTTAGTTTATTTTCTTGATTATGATGATAATATCAAATGATTCGAGATCAAATGAACGAAACAATTATTAATGAGCACTGGCCTATAAATAGAGAGATATTTTGATTTTAGTGATGTGAATGATCATAAATTAAAATCAACAACAACTAAGAGAAATTATCGTGGAATTTTATGATAATATTTAAATTGATAAAATAAATTGATAAATAACTACAATTAGATTAAATAGTACTATATGTTTATATGCGTATATATATACTCCTATATATCGGGGCTACTAGATACTTTTAACGATTCCAAACAATATTAGTCATATTATTGATAGATTATAATTTAAACAAATTTTTTAGTTTATCTATAAACAATAACTGATATAGACCTATATCAAATAAAAAATCTGGTGTGACTGTTCGCACAGCACACAACTTTCTCTTACCTTCGGTAATCGAAAGTTGTGTTCTGTGCTGTCACACCAGATTTTTTTGTGTCGACATATATTTAGTTTCCAACGATAGATTAGAATTCAAGATGTAAAATTTATATACATGGGAACATATTTATATTTTGTTACGATGACAACCATTTCTCCTATCCTTCCTATGAAGTTCAAGAGTAAAGTGTGCTTCAAACTATTTTGAGGGCAAAATGAAAATATACATTTGAAAGAGCTTCTAAAAAATAATTGATTTATGAATTTAATCAAAATCGCTAGGACGAATTTTGAGAAAATCGAACAAAACTGAAAAAGTACATCAGTAAAGTACTAGTACTTTTTGGCCGATTTTGTTTAAAAGCTTATTTTCACGCTCCAGGGGGATGTCTAACTTAAATATAAAATTTCAGCTTCCTAGGTGAATTCCTTCGATGCTTAAAATTTAATACACACACACACACACACCCCCCACACACACACACACACACACACAGACCATTTCGCGAAAACCACTTTTTGGGATTCAGGGGACCTCAAAACGTGCATCTCTATCAAAATTTCGACATCGAATTTTTGACAAGAATCCAATACTTTCTCTCTATAGAGATTAACATATATCCATAGTAAAAAGAATTAGATTTTCGGTTTAAAAATTACAACAAATTCATTCACAGAATGAGTGGCCGAAACGTTGTAATTTTTACAAATAAACCACAGTTAACAGAAAATCTAATTCTTTTACTAATGATAACAACTGTGAAAGCCTAAACTCCAAAATATATAGAGGCAAGAGAAAGTAAGTAGCCCTAGTCTTTTTTTTAAATTTATCTCTTGCCCTTGTTTAGCCATTATCATAAAACGATACAAAAATTTGTATATAATATAAAAAATACATAAATTTCCAAAACAAAATTTTTACAAAAATGTGTAAAATTTTTATTTCTAATCCTTATGTTGGTTTCAGGTTGCCTATAAAGCGTAAGTGAAAGCCATACAACTATACAACAAAACATTAAAATAAACTTTTTAAGCTTGAACATACAGTAGCACAGTAGTAGTAGTAGTAGAGAACTCGCCTCTTGTGCTAGGGAGTCAAGATTCACTTCTGGTCACATGCGATTAAAATTTATTTTTTATAGCCCTAATAAAATCGTCTATTTCCTCTTCCACAAGAGCGAGGGAGCGAATATTCGAAAAGAGAATATATAAATTCCCTAATTAGCATTGTATGTCACAAAGTTGAATTCGAACTCACTCTTTCTCTTTCACGATCCCTTCAAAAGCAGCAGCAAACAGACAGCCAATGTAGCTAATATCTCTCTAATAGTTAGAACTCATGATTTTAATCATTCTAATATTGAACACGAGCAACAACAACAACAACAGCATGGATGAAATGTGCATTTGGTTTTTCATTTTAATGGCGACACAAAGCGAGTTTGAGCTTTTGAGTTACAACCAAAGGTTGAAACAAGCACTTTGACATCTCATGCCTCTCTCTCTGTTTGCATAATAATTATTATTCTGGCCAAAACCAGACTCTGTTGAATAAATCTCTCTCCGGTCCATATTAATCACTACTGATGTGGTGGTGATCATCATCATGACCCTCGGATCTAAAAATTCATCAAGCTTCATGTATATAATTGGATTTGAAATTCATTCCCCCTCTCTCTCTCTATTTTAAACATTATTACGAAATTATTAAAAAGATATCGAATTTAATCATTAATCTAGTAACTAACCCCTTTTATGAAGATCGAGTTTTTAGGGTATTAATTAAGTGATGGTTAAAAGTTGATGAAATCCAATACTCGTTGCGTGTTAAAAATTAAATAGGCCTATATTTGAAATTCATGGATAAAAAATAGCACAAATAGGCTAATAAATGACAATAGAGACGAGGTCCGCAAGTGAAGAGAAAAAACCAGGGTGATTAAGCAACGCCAAACGTTCAGCTGAGAACATCGGGATAGGGTCCCGAGGAACATTAGCCTAATTTTCAATTATATCTCTCTCAATCGAAACTGACACGTTTTGGCTACTCTGGGCAGTAACCTTCAGAGCTGTTCCTTCCTCATAAGAAGGTATAGAGTTGGATAATATTTTTTTTTACCTTGAGATGGATTGAACTGGATTTGTCTTCAACTAATAGGCTACTCTCGGCTAATCTCGTCCTCAATTATTATCAATCTTATATAAATATAAATATAAGCTTACTCGTAAATACTATCAGTAAAAAGTATTCGCTCTAGCAGTGCACCCTATCGGTGAGAGAAACAACCATAAAATTTAGAGAGACCAAGTGCATTTAAAAATTGAATAATTAAATCTCACAATTATTTTTTATAATTCGTCATAAGGGAGCGTACAAGTATTACGTAACGCAATTTTTGAAGATTTTTGACCCCCCCTCTCCTGCATGTAACGCGCCGTAACATTTTTCTGACCCCCTCCCCCTAGACGTTATGTAGGGGAGAGAGGGGTAATGGCGCTCACTGGGTAATGGCGCTCACCCCTGTAACTCTGTCAAAATAAAACTTAGCAAATCGCCACGGAGCGTGAAATGCAAGGGGAGGGGGGTCTCTAACAGGCAACAATGCAAAAAGGACAGTCAGCTTGCGTCATGTGACCGTGAAGTGAGTTTCTTCGTTTGTGGCCGCACTGATCTAATTTTCGGTGTCGTGTTTTTTGACGATAAGTCCAAAATTTTAATGCTTATTAAATTTTTAATTTTACTTTTCTGACAGTAAAACTATTCTATTCTGTGATAATGTAATCAATTTTCAACAATTGCAAATGATTTTTTTTTATTTCAAATTAATTATAAAACTACCGTTTGGGGTAATACCGCTCATCTGAGCGCCATTACCCCTTAGAAAGTTTTTCAGACTGTGAAGATGAAGAGCAGCTTTGTGACGATGACAGTGATGATGAATTGAATGTGGATGATGAAAATTATAACAAAAAGTATTATTTGCGAAGAAATTGGAAAAAATAACGAGTTGTGGTATTGCTGCACCATCTGTGGAATGTGGGCTCATGCTATGTGTTCAGTGTGGGATTCGCCAGATGGATATATCTGTGATTTATGTGTCCAAAAATAAAATATTTCTATTTCTAATTAGTGTTACCTCTAATAATAGTAATTAGTTTATATTATAATTATAATAATTGAAGTTGATTTCACATCGAAGACTTTACTCTATTTGTTATATTGAAAAAGGCTAATCTTACGTCCAAATGGGAATAATTGATGCTAATTTGTGATTGTAGACTTTACTTTTATTGTATAAGATTGATCTCATAAATATTTCTTTAATTAAAATGTATCTTACATGTTATATTCCAAAAATACATTTGAGCGTTATTACCCCATGCCCTGAGCGGCATTACCCAAAGCCAGGGGCAATGCCGCTCAAACATGTTTTTAATATTGTTTCCCTACTACTAATAGGGCAAAGATATATGCTTTTGGTGTTAAATTGTTGATTACTCGATAATTAAAGACTTTATTACCCATCTTAATTTGGATTTATAATAAATGATTTAAAAGATACACCATGTTTTCCTTAAGTGAACGCCATTCCCCCTCTCTCCCCTAACGCTCAAGCGACCATTTTTATCTAAAAGCCACAACTATGTTGTGCAAAGTATCGGAAAGTCGCTAAAATACTCGTTACGTAACGCGTTGTTCAACTCCCCCTCCCCCCTTGTAACGCATGGTAACATTTTACGAACCCCACCCCCTCCTCCCCAAATTGCGTTACGTAATACTTGTACGCTCCCTATATATTAAATTTCAACTTTACTATTTTTGTCGTCGCGGCTTGTAGCGTCACGGCCTGTAACGCGAAATGCTGATAGAAGAGCGAAAAAAATTTGAGGCCATCAATTAAAAGTTCCACTTAAAAAAAGAAAAAAAATTGATCACGAATCAATGAAAAATTCTAGAAGTCTTATAAATTATTTCTAAGGATTTTGAGACATAAGGGATTGAGGATTGAAGGGATTGCTTGAATACTCAAGGACTTAAACCACGAGCTGACCGAGCGTTGATTGGCTGGATCTTCCTCTCTTTATAATTTAGTCTTTCCTTCCCCTTTCATTTAAAGTCAGGCAATGCGAAGGGCCGGATTGAGGCACAAACATGATTTGGACTACCAAATGTGAATATTTCCATGTTTTACTTGGAGTGGCTTGGAATAGCAAACTCTTCGTGTGTTGACCCTACTTTAAGATTTGTTTAACCTAATCTCTTTCTTTTTGAATAAAAGTGATAGAAGCTTGCTCCTCTCTGCTTTAAAATCAATTAAGCATAAATTTTATTTCTATTAATTATCAGCTGTAAAAAAAAAATTATTTCCTTCCCTCCATCCGCTTGGCAGGAGGGATAATAATAAATCTTCGTTTTTTGATGTTCATTTGATTATGAAACAAACTCAAGCGCAGCAAATATGAACTCGACGCGGCTGTTTTTCTATTCGACTTGCATAGACATTACTAATCTGCATGGCGAACAAAAAAAAAAAAGCAAAAAAAAAATAAAAACGTATTTGTATGTTGACAACCTGGAAGGGGAGAGCTGATGTTGCAGAGAGAGAGAGAGAGAGAGAGAGAGAGAGAGAGATTAAAGCTAAAGGGGTGCGGTGCGGTGTTCGATCGCTGGGCAATTAACTGCGCTTGCCCCGCATCGATATTTATCGGGCAAATTGCAAACGTGGACGCCAATTATCAGAGCTAATGGCGAGTCTGCAGACAAGCAGCCGATTGCCGATTGGAATCCACCCCCGGCACTATACACACACTACGCCCCATGCGATATTTGTCAGCTCCACAGAGAGAGAGTTTAGTTTAAACCTATTGAGACAGTGAAAGATTAATTAATCAAATGGAAAGTTCTGTCGCCCGAATATTTTTTTTATAAACACAACACATACAAAAATAATAAATATCTAAAAAAAAAAAACATTGATTTCCGATTGGTTATTTCCTCTGATCAAGGATATAAATTCACGTTAAAAAATTTTGCCTTCATATTGGATATTTCTAATAAATACTAGTCCTATTCGATTGCATTTAATTTAATTCTATATTTAAATGTGAATCTAATCTAATATTGAAGTGAATATATTAAAAAAGAGAAGAGATGAAAATCCAGTTGAAATGAAAAATATAAGAGGAATCTATTATCAAGATTTCAGAAATAATTTTACCGAGTTTGTGAATCTCTTTAAAGAAAATAAATAGGTTATACAAGTTGTGTGATTGATTGACTGTTGCTTCAACTTTAATGATTCTATTTATTAAAAATATAAATACTGTACAAAGTTTCACAGGTTTATTCTGCAGTTGTTTTCAAGTACTGTGAACTTTCTCCAATTCAAGTGAACTAACCTCTAAGGGACCGTTACCTGCATTTTATAAAAAAAGTATTGAAAGTATTGATGTTCGTTGTCAAAAACAAAAAAACATTGTGTGGTTTTATGAAACCACGATTCAAGTGAAACTTTTGCGGATCGTAGGCGTTTAACTGAAAATTTTCAGAAAATTATTCAATTAAGGTTGTTCGGATAGTACATCGTAAGTCATAATAGAATCTAAATTTTTTTTTAAATAAAATTAAAAATTTGAATGCCAAAATTCCTTATTATAATTTAGTCGTGACCTATCATAGTTTATAATTGGATTAAGTTAATAATTTAATTACCAAAAATAATAAATGAATGACTTTTGATTTGAGCAGTTTTTCACGAAATATAGAACTGGCAACATTGCATTCATCAGCTATCTATTTTAAATCTTAAACGCCTTAAATTTTATTTTATTTAATATATTACAATGTTTAATGCAAATCAGTTTAAACACAATGGACGATTTGCGAGAAAAAATATTGTAAAATTGAAAAAAAAAATGTAACTGACATAGAGATAAGACACTTTTGTTATGCGACGTTGCCAGGCTGGTCTGACTCTCGATGCTTCCTTATTTTTAAATATTGGCGACTGTCATTTTGGAGAATTTTTTGACTTTCTTGTTAAAATATCTTTAAAAGCGGTCGGCAGAAACTTTTGATTTTATTTTTAACATATTCCTCGGAAGTGAATTAATAAAATGTAAGTTTTTTTGTTTTTGTATCTAGTGCAGAGGTGCCTATATAATTCAATATGTGTGCGTTTCGTCGTTATTCCCCATAGGCTACATGTTAATTTCAATTTTTTAAAATTAATTACACGATAACCCTGTGTCAGATCTGCTTCAAAATTTTATTTTATACGTATTTGATAGTGATTAATAACATATTAAAAAATTAGCTTTTAATCTAATAAAGTGCTTTAATGTCCGAACAACCTTAAGGGTATTAAAATCGTGTTTTTAATCTAAATTTAATAATTGGAAAATGGGAAATCAAGACGCATGTTAAAAACTGAGAACAATATTTATTTAGTAATTGAAGATTTGAATTATTTTAAATTATTTTAAAAATTATATTTTATCAATTTAAAAATTGAATAATTAAATCTCACAATTATTTTTTTATAATTCGTCATATATATTAAATTTAAACTTTCCTAATTTTGTCGTCACGGCTTGTGACGTCATAACTTGTAGCGGCAGGGCCCTTGTAACGCGACATATTGATAGAAGAGCGAAAAAATTTGAGGCGATCAAATAAAAGTTCCACTTTAAAAAAAAAAATTAATTAATTATTTTATAAAACATATTGAAAAAAATAATATATGACACAAATAGAAATAGAGATTAAAGATGACCATCCTCAACGAACTAGACATCTAGAGACAGGCGGAATAAACCTTTAATTTTTCCACTTTATGATATAGGCACCGTCTAATACCTACCAATTATTTTCAATTTGATGTCGGTCTTTGATAAAATAATAATAAAAACTTTCTTTTTACGAGGAGACTATTATTATTATAGAGGAGTAAGAAAAGGTAGGCAGCCAGCATATAATAAAAAGTTAATTATTTTCGTTGACATTTCGGGAACGTTTCCCTTCCATTTTCAGGTCGACAAATTGTCATTGCATAGTGTCTCATTATTGTTATTATTATTCCATTGCTCCGTTGGAATATAATAAATATATTTTTTTAAGTTAAATTCAGTTCATTTTGTTAAAAATGCAATATGGAAATAAAAATAAATAAAACAAATTAACGTATTGCATTATTATTTTTCATTTCCCTCCCACTTCTGTAAATAGAAAAAAAGTAAGTATAAAAAAATTACAAAATCAAAAATTCAATTGATAGCAACAAAAAGAATAGAATTTTTTTTTCCAATAGTTATTCTGTTTTAATTTAAATTTATTCACAGATGATGAATCTTTAATTGAATTGTTAAATATTAGAAAAAAAAAAAAATAATAATATGAAAATAATTATATTTAATATCCGTCTCTTTTGTGCAAAATTTAATAAAAGCATTTTTTTTTTCAACAAAAGGAATTTTTATGAAGCTTAGATACTAAAACTGCATTAAGATCAGTAAATGCGTTTGAAATTTGCTACTATTAAAAATTTTAATTGCACCCTCGGGCTTGGTGTAGTTGGTAGCACGCCTGTCTGTATTCCAAGGGTCGCAGGTTCGGATCCCAGGCAGTCCGATGATTTTATTTGGATACCAAATGACTTAAATAAGAATGCCTGGACCCCCAATAAATAAGAAAATAAATTTAAAAACGAAAGGCAGAAGCTTATTGAGTAACATACTGGTACAGTTCTAATGAATTTTTATTATTATTTATTAATATTTATTTTATTTATTTATTTATTTATTTAATTATGTTTCTTTTTTTTTTTGTATAATCGGTTATTTTAGCCCCCATGTGAAACAAATTAAATCTCACTCCATCGTTTATTTAAATTAGTTATTAATTTGTAGTAATACTTCCCCTAATACTGGCCTGCTCTACGAGGAATTAATTGAGGAAAATTCGTTAATGGAGGTGGCAACCAGCAAGCAAAACACGAATAAATTTCTGGTGCATTAGCGTTTAAAATTAAAAGATGATTTGTGTACCGTGACCCGAGAAAAGCAAGACTGAATAAGCTCGCGTCTGTCTGGCTTTTGAGGCTGTACACTTTAGGCAACAGCAATTACAACGGTCTGTGTAGTTAGTTGCTTCCAAATGGACATGTCCCCTGCAGGGTTCTCTTAACGACAACTAATTACTCAGACAGACTTTTTGTAAATGGTTGCCTGTGCGTGGAGCTCCAAAAGCCAGGTGGACTCTAGCCCTGTCAATATCTTCCTACACCCACAAATCTCTAATAACCGCCACCCTTTGAGAATAGAGCCGTGAAGTTAGACAACCAGAGTGCTTAGAAAATAAATAATGCGGTGGAAGCTATTATTATTTTTGAACAAAAAATTAAATGCCAGCTAAAACCTCTGGTTGCTAACTTCACGGCTATATTCTCTAGGGGTGGCAGTTAATATTAAACTGACTGTCCCATCTATTGTAATCAATATTGAGAATAAAGCCCGGTGAGTTAGGCAGCCAAAAATGGCACATGCACACTAAAGCTTTCTCGCTTGGGTGAGAAATACTTTTATCAAAGCAGGTTAAAAGGTCGTTCGGCCTATTGTCTGCTTTGAACAAGGTATTTCTCACACAGACTGTGCCATTTTGGCTGCCTATAGTGTCAATACTATTGTATAGGTATATTGATTGATATCGATGTAATTTTACAATTTTTTATTTTCTTCTAAATTATTTGTAAAATGTTTTACATTAATTTATAAATCAAATAAATGAATGGGGAAAAATTGGAATGCCCCTAAGGCTGTCCCTTAAATTAAAAAAAAATATTTGCGTAATATTAATATAATTGTTTTCCTATTGTCTTTTATATTTTCAGCAAGTGCTCTCTTTTTTTACTGTTTATGTTCTTTTGGTATTAAAAATAAGGGTGAAAAGAGAGAAGCGAAAATTCCTCCACTAACGTTTAGGTGTTAAATGACAATAAAAAATTTAATTAAAAAAAAATATTCCCTTATTTATTTCAAGGAGGTTGCAAAAATGTTTTTTGTTAAAGGTTATATTTTCATTATCATTTTTTTTATTTCATTATAGCTACTGTAGTTAAATCATAAGATAAAAAAATATTCTACTCACTTAATAGTTAATATATCGTGACCTCAGCATCCAAGAAGTTGGTTACAAAATCTGAAACAAATGGAAATAGTATTTTTCATTTAAATGAGAAATTTGGGAACGGTGACTTATTTTTAAATCATTTTTTTAAATTTTTCATAAAAATTGATAAAAGATTGACTGAGATTATATAGAAATTTTTTTTAAAGGAAAATTAATAGCATTCGCTGTGTTAAGCCTGTAAGATAAATATGAAGAGAATTTTTCAAATAAAAAAAAATGGTAGATGAAAAATGTCTTTGATGTTTTAAGTAATATGGCAAAGAGCAAATTAAAAGCGTTGAAATGCGAGCGAGCTGGAAGCTTTTACGCCTATATTTAAGGATCCTATAGGTTGATTTTGAATGGAGGCAGCTTACTTCAAAGAAAATCCTTTACATTTGTGATATTGGCAGGAGATTTGAAAATATAAAAAAATGCAAATTGTCTATGGATATTAATAAATCAAAAGTGAGCGAAAAACTACTGGTACATGAAATAAAAAAAGATATAAAAAATTGATTAGAATATGATTATCTATATATAATAATAGTGGAGTGTCCGTCTGTCGGTCTGTCACGTTCTGTTTGACCAACTTCCCGTTGGAATTTTGAAACTAAATTTTGCAGTCTTCTAGAGGGCGTTAATACGTATTGAAAATTAAAGGAATCACAATTCAATTATCGTGTTTATATATTTAGCTGTCTCTCTCATGATGATATAGATATTAAATTAATTCAGTATGAAAAATTGAGCACTAATGTTAAAGATTTTTTATAGTTTAAAGGTTGGATTTTTTAAAGACCATTTTAATGAACCAAAGATTTTAAAAAACGAATACTTAACGGAAGGTTTAAAGGATGAAAAGCATCTAACGGATTTCTAAAAATTGTATTATTAAAAATTATACTTTGGAATTTGTAAATATAGATATTTAAGAGCAAATTCGCTGATTACATTTTATTTATTAGGCCGGGATGATTAGAATTTTAAGATAATTGCTTGTTAGTTTAGTTCGTTTTATCGACAAACAAAAAAAAGGGGTGTGAAAATATGGCAAATATTCTAATTAAAATTTTAATGAAAAATTGCAACGATGTTGATGATGATGATGATTATGACAGACGAGATAGAGAGCATAATGTAAATATTGAATCATCAGTGGTAATAATTATCAAACGGTAAATTCAATTAGCTTGAAAACTTTTTGTTTTTGAGGGGATTGGATATAATTTGGAACAGTAGGAAACAGAGAGCAAAGCAACTCCAAGATGGCAATTCATCTCTCTAAATCCTTTCATTCAATTAAACTTGTTGGCTTCGAAAAGAGAGAGAGACAGAGGCATTACTGCAGATTCGATGTTCATCTTTGCCCCATCGGGATGTATGTAATATCCGAACGAACGAACAATTCGTGGATGACATATTATATTAACGATAGAATAAGACGAATGTTTCAGCTGCAAGGCCTTCGGGAACTCATCCGATCCTTGAGGGATGCTGCGCTGACCTCCAAACGGATATCGACGAATTTTTTCATCGACTAACTCCTTTAAAAAGTAATGTATCAAAAAAAAGCTTTGTATTGGAATTAACCTTCTATATATATTTTATGCCAATATTGAACGAGGGATTAGATAATCAAATAAAATCAGAGCTGGCCGATACATTCCTTCTTTCGGAAAAAAAAATTAGACTTTTCGTCAATATTGAAAAGAAAAAGGAAATATTAGAATTTTTAAAGAAAATTAGATTATAGGTATTGGCAAAGATTAACATCATTTTAAAGAATAAATAAGAATGAAATCTTTAAAAGAAGAGATGTAGATTTTCTAAGGAAAATGAATATTAAACTTTATTTATTAAGGTGCGCGTCTCGAAAAACCGTCAAAGCACGATTGACTCGAGGCGGCACGAGGATGGCGTTAGTGTTCCCCCATTGGATAACACGCAACTTGTTCCATTTCATTCTAGACTTTCCAGCTAATTAATTAAAGGCAAAAAATTAATTATTTTTTAACACAATGATTACTAATTTAATTATCTACAACTTATAGAGCTCCTTTTTTTAAAATATCTTTTATTTAATGCGATTAATCTAAAAAAAAAAATTTTTTTTCGAAAATCAAAAAAAGGGCTTCTATAACTTGTAGATATTTTAAATAGCTTTAAGTTAAAAAAAATTTGAGGTCGATAGCTTCAAAATTGTGGCAGCTGGAAAGTCCCAAAATTAGCACCCTGAGACGCGCACCTTAAGAGAAACTTCTTTTCGGAAGCAAAATGGCCCCCCCAAAACGTTACGAAACGCCGAATTTTTTTTTACTTTCTCGTATAGAGAAAGTTATGTAATCGTAAAAATTCGACTTCGAGATTTTGATGTTTCTCCACGTTTTAGACCTCCCTGAGTCCAAAAAAACCATTTTTGGCATTATGTCTGTGTGTGTGTGTGTGGGAAACGATTGCTTAAAAACCAAAGCAGCTAGATCGATGAAATTTTGTATATGCTCCTTACACTAAAATTGTAGATTTCTATCAACTTTTGGAGTAAATACGTCACTTGGAAGTAGTACTTTACTTAAAAAGTTTTTTCAAAAATTTTGAAATTTTCAATTTTTTTGTTATATTATGATAAAATACTCTATTTTAACAAGTTTTTATTCTTTGACATTTTTTTCGAAAACTGAATAGTTTTCAAATAATCAAAGAAGAAATAGAAAATATTCGTTAATTTTTTATCAAAATTAACGAATATTTTCTATTTCTTCTTTGATTATTTGAAAAACTATTCAGTTTTCGAAAAAATGTCAAAGAATAAAAACTTGTTAAAATATAGTATTTTATCATAATATAACAAAAAAATTGAAAATTTCAAAATTTTTGAAAAACCTTTTTAAGTAAAGTACTACTTCCAAGTGACGTATTTACCCCAAAAGTTGATAGAAATCTACAATTTTAGTGAAGGAGCATACCAAAATTTCATCGATCTAGCTGCTTTGGTTTTTAAGCAATCGTGTTCACACACACACCCAGACGTAATTCCAAAAGAATATACGAGAAAGTCTCGGGGAAGTCAATCCCCATATTTTGATCTAGTGAGGGTCATCTACGCAGGAGTCCTGGCTCCAATGACGACATCCGGGAACAAAAAAAAAGAAGACTGTCGAGGTGACATCGAAAACTTAATAAATTGATATCTCAAAAAGCAAGGAGGCAAGTGGCTAAGTTGTGGATTAAGGATCTGAAGTTTCAACACGGTTTTAATCCAGCATTACCGAAGTCTCCTCTTAGGATAGGAAAGCGGGAGAAAATCTCATTCCACAGACACAAAGGACCCAATTTGAGGTGGCCTATGTGCCTTAAAAATGAGTATTACTCCGACAGGGTAACCCAGGAACTGCCCGGGTGGCTGAGAAGGAGCATTACCTCCGAATGGGTAACTGGATCTGCCGAAAGGTCCAAGTGGCTTAGAAGGAGCAATACCTCATAAAATCCAAATCCAAAAACCTCAAAAACCAGTTGATAAATTACAATTTCACCCATCCTGGATGTGTGTTAATTCATTCGTATATTGTGAATGTTTTTTATAAAATTTTATAATCACTCATTAAATAATATTAATAAGATACAGTATAAGGATATTATTGTATTTGTATTGTTTTTTTAGTACAGGCCTAAATGTAACATTTCAAAAACATGTAAAACATGAAATTGATGAATTGTTTGTTCGTAGATGAAGATATATTTTTTTTTTAATGATGATAAAAAAAAAAACTTGCCAAAATGAACGCTTTGAAATTCTCTGAGAGAATTTGAGGAATTATTCATTCCGCCCATCATCACTCACTCAGCGACAAATAAATCCATTATGCATGATATACGTTACAGATATCTAAGTCAATCATAAAAAATAAACTTTTTTTCCAAAGTCACATAAAATTTAGAAACTAGAAAAATTTTAAAATTTAGTTAAAAATAGTTTTATAAATGGCAGTTTTCTAACCAACCCATTGTTAGTAAATTGGTTTGTTTTTGGTTGCTGAAGTTTAGGTAACCCAAATGACCAACTTACTAATGAATTAAGAACTCCCCCACCATAAGTTTCAGTAGTTAGATAAACTTTCA
>JAKCPI010023320.1:0-19359 GCA_023213315.1 Euborellia annulipes | reverse complement strand
TTGCATTGTTTACCGCTAAACGGCGCAGGAAACAGTAAAGGAAATGGCCCCGGCTGTAGAGCAGATGCAGCCCTATCTCTGAATTCTTTATACCACATGAATGCAGCTTTCGCAGTAGGTGGGCCTCTGCCATATTTGGTAAGGAAATGCCGTTTCAGACTAATCACAGAGTTGTTTACATGGTAATCAAGCACACAGAACGATTTCTTCTCTCTAGTCAGGACCATTTTCTTTTACTGTTTTTTGTGCCGCGTAGCGGCAGACAATGCAACCTCGCGGGACAGAAACTAAACTTTGAGAGTTTACCCTTCTTAGCACATATATCACATTGATTTGTTGATTGTTCATTATATTTCACACAATAAATTTATGAAATCGGGTCCATCATTTTTGACTTACCCTTTATATAATAATATAATTTCGGATTGTCCATTTGTCTGTCTCTCTTTTCCTCTTGTTTGACCAATTTCTCGTTGGAATTCCGAAAATGAATTTTTTGCAGTGTTGTGGTGGATTTAATGGCGAGTCTAAGAAAAATACTCGAGTCCCCAAATCCTCAAATGGGGAGGATTCTTGAAAATCAGAATTTTCCCATTGAAAAGCATTGGGTTCTATTTCTCCTTAAGAAAAATTAAAAACAATTAATTATAATAATAACAAAATAATTCAATCTTGCAAATAACAAATAATTATTTAATTAAATTTTTTTCAATTTCCCATTTGCTAAAATAAATATTTGTAAAACTCTTTTTCTCACTCCTGAGCACTCAGGAACAGTAGCGTAACGTTTTTAGCTGGGCCCCCCGCCCCCGCAACCTTTATTTCGGGCCCCATTATTAGACCATACAAAAAATGTTTTTAAAATACCGTATATCCCAGTACCCTGAGGTCCCCCCCCCCCCCCCCCCCCCCCCCCCCCCCCCCCCCCCCCCCCCCCCCCCCCCCCCCCCCCCCCCCCCCCCCCCCCCCCCCCCCCCCCCCCCCCCCCCCCCCCCCCCCCCCCCCCCCCCCCCCCCCCCCCCCCCCCGCCCGGGCCCTCTCAAGAGGGGATTATTTTATTTTTTTTTTATCTAAATTTTTCCGTTTTTATCGGAGCCGTGAGGGAGATACAGTTTTTTAGCCCGGCCCGGCCCGTGCCCCCCCCCCCCCATCACGGGGTCTAAATTCTCATTTTTTACTTTCCTCTACCCCCTGGGTTGGTCGGCTGAAAAATTAATTGATTATTATATTTCCAAATAAACAAAGTATCATTGCAAACTAAATATGTAATATGTAATTTAATATTATAACATTTTAATCAATTCTGTGTAAATAAAACCAGAAATGTGAATGTTGTTAACACAGCTTCTAGTCCCTGTCAAAACAAAATATTTCTTCAATTGGCAAACAAAAAATTTATATTTATGACAATCGTTGTTTCGTGACAAATTGTAAATATTTACCTATCAGTCTAAAAAAATTTATGAAACCAAAAAAGAGTGTCAAATTTTCATACAATTAATTTAACAAAAATATCAATTTATTTCAAAAGAACATAAGGGGAGATTGAACACAATGCTTTCCAATGGGTAAAAACTTTGATTGAAATTTTTCGAGCCTCCCGATCTGGAGATTTGGGGACTTGCTCGACTCCGCATAACGACTTTTAAGGAGTACAAAATTTCATTTCAAAATTATGGCAAGTTAGTCAACATATAACTTAAATAATATAAATTTTTAGTGTAAATTTTAATAGATATTCATCCACATTCTCATTAAATAGTTCAAATATTCGGGAATTTGAAAGCTTGACAATTTTTTTTTTGCCAAGTTTAGGCTACTCTCTGCTTCCCCAAACGTCAAAGGGAGTGCCGTAATTGAGCTATTCTAATGGGTGCCACCCATTCATAAATAAATAAAATCCACCTTCTGATAAGCGGTGCTTCCCTGGCTGGAGTCGTAGAGTTGCAGGCATCGGACTGTCGCTCGTGGGATCTCCGGCCACTCCTTGTAGAACTCGCTGATGAATTTCACGAAACAATGGAAATCTTGCATGTCTTTGTCTTCACCTTAAAAACAAAGTCATTTCTTACAATTGAAATTGTCAAATATTAAATTTCTAAAAATAAACTTAAATCCTGTCAATATCCGATTATCGAAAAGTTTTAATAAATAAATAATGTGTGAATTTATGAAAATTTCCAAGAAATTTTATAGATAGAAAAATTAATATTTTTTTTAGTCAATTTCATTTCTTATCGATTATGAATCAGGAATTAGCAAGTTTAGAAATCTTCGGATGTTCAAAACAATTGTTTTCATGAGCCGATGACAGTTTAAAACGGGGATCACAAAAACAACGAGGTTAAGTTGGGTAGAAATAAAAATGAATTTAAAAAAAAATGGTTTGCTGTGCGGGTTTTGTCATTAAAAGCATTTTTATTTCTACTCATCATTTTTTAATTTTGTGATGATTTATTTAGATGGACCATAAAAGAGACATTAGTCTTTTCGAGAATCGTATAAAAACAGAATTAAAATTATTAGAAAAAAATAAATAAATACCTTTGCATTGCTCTGTGGAAGAAAAACATTAATAAAGAGATATAATAATTAATTCTAATAAATATTATTAATTTTTCTATAAATAAAATAAAAACCATTTTAACAATAAAGCTAAACAAATTTTGAAACAATTGTCAAATGATAAATTAATCAAAATAATAATTTAATTTTCTTTCCATAAAAGGAAATTTTAATGGAATAATAATAAAAAAAATTACAAAAAATAACTTACTATAAGAGGGGAATTCCTTCTTTGTGAGAAAGCATTCCATCTTTTTTATTTTTATTCTTGATTCCTTTTTAGATTATTTTTCCGACTTATTCGATTGCTATTCACTTATTTGAATTAAATATAAAATGCGTCTCTTGATTTGACTTTATTTTTGTTTAATAACTGCAAGCGTTAATTCTCTAAAGAATGGGAAATGAAAACATCAATGATTGCAACAATGCATGGGCCTTCAACAATCAACAGAGGAAACATAATCCAACAATGCAATATCTAATTTATTTTTTTTAATAATATTAATAGATATAAAGTTTATAAATAAATGCATAATAAATAATTATTTAGAACCCCGACCTTTAAAAAAATTAAACCAATTTAATACAAATTATATGTATATATATAAAATTCTTTTTTTCTCTCTTTAAATATCTATAATTTTTTAAAAGTTTAAAAAGAACAAACCAAAATGGTGGCTATTATACAAGTGAATATAATTAATCGATTCGTTTTTACTTTTTATTTATAGCCAAAGTCTTGATATTATAATCAGGCAGACGTTAGGGAAATTTTTAAAATTTTCCCTTTAATGAACAAGTCAAAAGAGATTAGGGAGACTGGGAGGTCTAAATGGTCGCAAAAAGAACAGAGGGGTTGGCATATGAATTTTTACTTCAAGCATTTATGATTCAAAGGTCTTATCAAGAAAAAATTTAACTTTTTTTTCATTTCCAAAGTGAAATGCAAAGAATTAGAGCAACGAGCCGAACATTTGCCAATGCGCATGCGCGAGACAAGCAAGAAATGCTCCGGCTGTCGCAACATAGCCGACTTGTTCGGCGCCAACACCAACCACAACCCGAGAGTCACAAACCGCCAACGCGAGCATTAATTGCCTGCGCACTACGAAGAGGCAAATGCTGGCTTGGTCCAATCGAGCGATTATTTACCGCTTGCCGCGGCGTCGACCCGGAGCGCTAATCGCCATCTCGAGCCATCATTGATACCCGGACTATAATTCTTCGTCGCATCCATTCAGAAAAAAATCTATTTGCAAATATTATAGAGACAGGAGGCCCGGGGGCCTGGCAACGGAGAAGAACAACAGTCACCACAATCGTTGAGGCTAAGTGATGCCGAGCGGGGCGAAAGTTCGGGATTGGGGACCCCGGGCAATCAGGGTGTGGAATGTCCCCGGTATACTTGTATTTAAAAAGTATTTAAATAAAAAAAATAACTCCTAAATGGCCTCTGTAGCCGAAAAGGGTTAATAAAAAAAAAAAAAAAGACAGACGTTACTAGGGAAATAATTCTCATGGGGGCATTCAATAGTTCGATTTGAAGGATGACGAGAGAAAGTCATTAGATGAGGACCCCCGGCACCCCTTACCGCTCGTGTCTAGAGCTCTGATTCTTCGCCCATCGCTCGTGGGGACCGACACTCATTTGAATTCTTTGAGACTACATATATGCAGACGGAGGGAAGCATTCAGAAACGCTTGTTTATTATGCAAATGTTTTCGTTGGAGGATTTTCGTGAATTGGCACAGGAGCCACTTCGCTTTTGCAATAATAAATATTAAAGCGGAGGATTCCAGATAATTTGATGTTTTCTTTCTAGCGACAATTATTTTTTGAGAGATTATTATGACGTCACCCAATTCCCCTGACGAGATCTTTTTATTTAAATTCAAGAAATTAGACCAAAAGATTTCAAAAATAATTAATTTTAAAAAGCCTCAAGGGATAAACGAACGAAAGGTTTTGTAGTTGTGGGGAAAGTGAATGTATTTTTATTCTTTTTGATCTTAGAAGAGGTGACTTCGTTGCTTGGCTCAATCGATGCATCTGCTTCGTCTCGGCGGGATTTATCAACGGGATAGAGCCTGCAATTGAAAAACAAACAAACATTGAATACCCTTGAACAAGTTGTGAAGGCAGAAATGAACTCACCATCTTTGGTATAAATAAATGAGGAAAACGACGTCGTCCCGGAAACAGGCGACTCGGTGTGCGGTGGGCATCGTGATAATAAACGCAAAAACGTCATCAATAAACGTGTTGAAGGCTTTGTACATAAATGACCGCCAGGGGAGATGAGCAACCGACTAAAACAAATTGGAATTCGTTGACACGAGACGAGACGTTGCTCGCTCTCCGTTGCCTTCGGCCCTCGACTCAATTCGATCTTGAGTTTTAGCCAAAAGGGATTAAATAAATAAAAGACTTTTTTTTTTAAATGTATTTTTTTGTCACGGCGCATAAATGTAGTGGCTAAGTCTTAGATGTAGGCGCCCCCCCCCAGGTATTATTTAAAACAATTTTATCTTCCCTCCTGTACATTAAATCTTCCAACCGACCGAAAATCTCATCCCGTCCCATGCGACAAAATTTATTTAAATTGAATAGGGACGGGGTCTAAATATGCCGAAAAAGACCTTAAATAAATAAAAAAAAAACCGCCCCACCGACAAAATTGCTGCTGAGAATGCTGAGTGGCGAAAGTCGGATTTAATCCTAGCAAACGTTAAAACGTCTTCTCTTTTGAGTGCCAAGTATTTCCATTATTTGCTATTGATTCTGGGCCATTCATTCGGCTATGTTTTTACAAAGCTTCAAACGCCTTTTCTCCAATTGTCCAATTTCGGACTTTGGCCATTCAGCAGACGATGTGTAATATATATAGAGAGAAAGTATTGGATTCATGTCGAGGTTTTGATGGATATACACGTTTTGAGGTCCTCTGTGTGTGTGTGTTCAATATAAAGCTTAAAGGAATTGACCTAGGAGGTTTAAATTTTATTTTTTAGTTAGTCACCCCTCTGGCACGTGACACGAGGCCAAAATCGGCCAAAGAGTACTACTAGTATTTACTGATGTACTTTTTCAAAATTTGCTTCAACGATTTTGTATAAAATTCAAATTTGTTAGATGCTCTTTAAAATGTATATTCTCATTTTGTCCTTGAAATCTTTTGAAGCACACTTTACTCTTGTTCTTCATAGGAAAGATAAGGAGGCCAAAATATAAATATTCCCTCATGTTTATACATTTTACTTCTTGAATTCTAATATATCGGCTGAAACTAAATAGATCTCGACACAAAAAAATCTGGTGTGACAAGCACAGAACCCAACTTTCGACTACCGAAGGGTAAGAGAAAGTTGTGTGCTGTGCAGCCAGCGCCACCTGATTTTTTATATAACATCCCCTCTTCGATTAATTTCTAATCTTTGGACAGTCACTTCTCACATCAACATAAAAAGTCTTTTATTTATTTAATTAATTCCTTTGACGGAATCCTCATCTACAGCCAGCAAGCACCTTTAATTAGATGATGTTTGTAAACATGATTTCATAGAGCGACATAATTATTCTACTCTATTTTGAATGAAGAGAGATGAGTAAATTCTTTTTTCCGAGTTCACTTACCTTGAGTTTATAGTTAACGAATAGCTGAGGGAGCATGAAGAGGAAGCCGAAGGCGTAGACGCCGTTGACGAGAGACTGGACACTCCACGAGTACCAGGACCGATGTGGCTGGTAGAGGAGGGAGTAAATCGCCCCGCCGAGGCACAGCGGATAGAGCAAATAGGAGAGATAGCGCATAGCCTCCGCATCGTGCGCCCGCGTCCGGGGCTCTGCTTTCGCGCACAGACGAGGCAATCCAAGCCACCCTCCCCCCGAATTCGATCTGCAAAACCTAGGCACACCGGCACCAAAAAGAATAAGAGAGCAGTCGAAAGGCATTTCGGGGTTTTTTATAATTACTTTGCTGGTTTTCCATATTTCAATGAGAGTGCCGATGCCTGCTGGTCCTAGGACTAGCAAAGAGGTATTTTCATCAAGGAGGTAGAGGAACACAACTGCCTGGGAAAACGCCCTCCAAGCAACCGTCCGCGGGGAGAGGCCAGCGAGGCCTGGAGTTAAACGCCGCCAAAATGCCACGTCATGTTTGAACGCTAGAAAGTCGAATAATAACTGGAACAAACAATTCAACCACATTTCAGGAGAAAACAAATGTTGCAAGTTCTCTTTGTTCATTTTGTTTGTTTAAATGGTCGATTTTTGAAATAAAACAAAAGAATTAAAATTTAAGGACTCCAGGGAGGCACGCACACGTTGAATCTTTCTTTATTTTTTATGCGAAATGAAAAATTAAATTTGTGAGCAATTTACACAATAAAATGCTTTTTTTATATTTATAGAAAATGCAAAAAACATTTTATTATGAAAAATGTAATTTTTTTTTTAAATCTAAAAATCATTAATATCCAACTATAATAATTAAATAAATTAGTGACAAAGTCAAAAATAAATTTCGTATTTTTAACGGCCTAATAGTTGAGCACTCTTGCAAAAGATGGCAGGCTAGTCTACCAGCCGGCATTATCAGATCACTTACAAGCCTATATTTTATGCTGTTTAATAATATTATTTAATAAACTATTCATTATTAAAAGATCAAGGAAAATCAAACAAATACCATCCTGCCATCTGTTGGCAAATTTTCGAAACTGTTGGGCTTTTTCAGACCCCTAACGCCATCTTATCTGCAAAAGCGCGAACAGCTTGCCTCCTGAAGAGACTTAAGAATTATTCTTATTATTTAAAAAAATCATCTCAATTTAAAATTTATGAGCTGCAAGATATGAAATCCAATTCTATTGAATTAATACCTCAAGAGACATGTAAATAGTAAATTCTATTGTTTAAAAATTGGGACTTGAAGCTTTGAAAAAAGATACCTTTCAGAATTTAAATAAAAATAAACTTACATGCATTGCAGATATAAGAATAGTCAAACAGAGAAGGTACATGTTGGTGTCGGCGAAGATGCCCTTCACTTCGTCGATGTCTTTCTCGTTGAAGCCCAACATGAGGAGAGTGCTAAAGGAAGCGCCAACTTGCAGCATCATTCTACAACGAAAAAGAAATCATTTTTTATATGACATTAAAAACAAAATAAATAAAAAAACATACCGGAATTTGCCGAGGCTAATCGGGGAATAGACAAAAGTCATGTTAAGCGAGGTGTGATTGGATTTTATGTGGACGAGATCTCGGAGGCGGCTTTTCAGGAAATCGACGAATATAATGGGCAAAAACTCCTTCTTGCTAGTCACACTGGGAACAAAAAAGGTCCAGAGATCAGAGAGGTCGCCGGCCAGCCAAGGAGGCATTTTCGCTTACAAAATCCAAGGGCGTAGTTCAGGAGGGATGTTCTCTCGGGGGAATGCGACGTTATCGCCCATCAAATTCAAATGAAGCACCGAATGGAAATGCGATTCAGGCTTTGCAGAGGGAGTTCTTGTTGTCTTCTCGTCAATGCTGCTGTCATCGCCATCAAGCAACCGATAGGTGGCTGCCAGAGGCACAATCCATTTCGTTAGAGTCGATTGGGTGTGCGTGGCCAGAGGTTCGCTTTGCAATTCCCAATAATTCGCCTCTCGAGCGATATTTCGTGGTGCGATAAACACATGCAGATAAAGACTTCCATTGCGTCGGGTCGCCAGAGGCAGAGGAACTTGAATTGTTCTAAAAATAACAAAAGAGATGAGATGAAAGAATCTTTTTCTTTCTTTTTACAATTAAGGTGCGTGTCTCGAGGTGCTGATTTTGAGAGTTTTTGCGGCTATCGTCCTCGATTTTTTTTTAATTTAAAGCTATTTAAAATATCTACAACTTATAGAAGCGATTTTCGAAAAATAATTTTTTTTTTAAATTAATCACGGACTATATTTTAAAGATAAATAATAATAAATTTGTAATCATTGTGTTAAAGAATAATTAATTTTTTGCCTTTAATTATTTAGCTGGAACCTTTCAAATGTAATGGATTAAAATGCTGGACACAACTAACGCCATCTCTTGTCGCCTAGAGTAACCAGCTTCTCAATCGGCTATTAACGGTTTTTCGAGACTCTCCCCTTAAAATCATTTTTTAATATTTATAATCGAAAAAAAGGAGATACCGAAGGGAGTTAACCGATTTGTACTCAGTATGCTCCAGAATGCAATTAGGAGGGGGAGGCTAAATAAAAAGCCATCGGATAGATACCGTAGCATTCAAATATCCGAATGTCGTGACGGTGATCGTCTACTTGCAAACATACAAACTTACTTTTCAAACGAGTCATTATAATCAAAGTCTCGGATCTCATCTATTAAATGCACTTGGCTTGATGTCGTTGGAGAGGCTTTCACTGAAGTGAACAAAATCAGCTGAAAAAGAGATTGGGCCAATTCAATTATTATTATATAGCAAACTTTTAGGTATTTTAGTAGCTGCTTTAATGCAGTCTAATAGCGTCAGGCGGAGGGAATTAATATTTTAAGAGAATCTCGATTTGAGTCATTCGGTTAAACTTTGAAAGCCGATAAAAAGAAAATAGAAATGAATTGAAGACTAAAATTTGTTTTTATTAAGTTTATCAAAATCTTAGAGGATCGGTGAGAAAATCAATTATGGAATTGTATGACTCAGAAATAAATCGTGGATAATTATTTAGAAATTAACACCATTTGTGAATGCACCCCCTTATGAAGGCTGCCGAAAAAATTAAGAATATTTTCTAGTTTGTTATTTCATAAATACAAGTCTTGAATCTCTTAAATATTCTCTAGATATATGAAAAAATTAAACTTGATTGTTTCTATATTTTCGACATTATGATCAAATGCAATGTATTTTATTTAAACTGAAAAAAAATCCTTAAAAAATGAGATTTAGCTTTACCTGAAGTTTAGGTTCTTTATGTAGAAATGATTTAATGCAATTTCTTTGACATTTTGGAGCCTGGAATAATTGAGATAAAGTCCAAACGCCATGTAAAATGTAAGCAATAAAAATGCCGGAGAAAATTAAAGTAAATGACGGCCTCATTCTTATTCTTTTCTCTTTATTATTCTATTTAAAAATAATAATAAATTTAATTAATTAATTTTATTATTATTAATTTTTTTAAAAAATCGAAAAAACTTACAATGACGTTGACTTAACCTTAACATAATCAATTATTTGAGTATTTAGGCTGGTAATATAATAATTTAATATCTAAAAATCAAGATTGGCAAATCACAGATATAATTTAAAAATAAAATTGGAATTTAAAGGAATGCATTTCGTGTATTTTGTTTTTGTCAAAAAGCCGAAAGGAATGGAATGTCAATCATGTCCACTTGACCTGCACTTGCCTCTTGCCTCTTGCGATGCCATCTATATGCCGCCCAGGGAACTTGCACCTTGCGGCATGCATTGATTTTTATTCAAAAGAAAAAAATATTTTTTATTAGAAAATCAATTAACAATTTACTTCACTTTTTCTACTAAAAATGAAGGAGGTTCATTTAAGAAAGCCATCAGAACTGGCTGGCAACGTTCCTTTACGTTATGCTTTGAGCAGATCAGCTCGCTCTGAAGACGGCCTGGATTTCAGACCGAAACGTCAGCCGTGAGGGCGAAAATCTAAATAAAAGGAAAATTGGTTGCGAAACTTCTTGTTATTTCTCTTAACTAAAATTAATGCATTTCCATTGAATGTAAAATTATTGGGAAATCTTTTATCGAGACTCCATTTGCATACTGAGCCATTACAAAAGAGCTTCTCTAGTCATTCTTGACCCAATTACTGAGAATTTCGCCCCACGGGCTGAAGAGAAATTGCTATGTCTGAATTTGGAGGGGGCAGATGCCATTGTCGGTGCCCCCACCCCCGTAGCGCCGTCACTGGCGTATCCCGGGATGGAAGTGCAACAAAAACGAGTCTGTCTGACGAACCGAGCGATTATTCTAAGAAATAATTATGCGTTTATTAATAAAACCAAAATAAAGGCGATTATAACCCAAAACGAGTTGCGCTTGTTCATTTGCTATTTGTCTCTTCTTGAGCGTATAAAAAATGGATGTTATATAAGAAAAAAAAAAATTTTTTAAGAAATGCTTTTATTTAAATTGAACTAGCAAGAAAGAAATAATTTAGTTCTTGTTAATATTTATGAATTAAAATAAAAGCGTGGGGCGCTCATTGATAGCTTAAGTGATTGTCTATTCTTAGAGATTCGGATTCCCTTAGAAGCGCCCCACGCTTTTATTTTTAGTCATAAATATTCAACAATTTTAAAAAATATTGTCCGCTCCGCCCCTTCTAACGAGAGAGAGAAAAATTTATGAATGCAAAATTTCAAAACAATTGCGAAAAAAGTTTCCACAGAAACATCATTCCAAAAACTACTTAAATGGATTCAGAGGATCTCGAAACGCATTTGCAGAGGAAGATACAACGGGGAAAAAGATTTTAAAAATTCACAAAATATAAATATATACATTTATATACATACATACAGGTTATGTATAAAATTATAAACAATTAACAGAATAGAAAGGATTTTTTGCATTTAAGCCGTTTCAAGGCGGACGGAGAAGAGAAGATAAAAACAAAAACAAAGCAAAGGAAAAAAAACACTTTCTACGAATAAGTATTAAATATATATTTATTTATTTATTTGTTTATTTATTTATAGAATGTCATCACTTGGGGATTTGGTGCGTTCATTTTATAATACAAGTACATCTATTCACTCACATAAGCTCTTTATTTCCTATTTAATATCGAAATTGTTTTGTTGTTTCAGGGGACACTCATCACAGTCACTGAGTTCGGCGGGAGGTCCGTCGTCGTGGTCGTCATCAGAGTGCTATTGGTCAGGTCAATTTGTCTTTTGTTCCTCCTGCCGCCGCCGGGCGGAAGAAGGAATCGCCGCCTCCGCACTGAGCCCTGGTCATCGTAATCCAAGAGGTACTGATCGGCATCATTTGCGTCATAGTTGCTCTCAAACGAGTGATGTTGCTGCTGCGTCCCTCCTGCGTCCTCTTCATCGTCATAATTGTTATACGCATATGAGCCGAGGTGACGGCGGACTCTTGGGTAGACGATATTCCGTTTCCGGATTGAGAGATGTGGCGCCAAAGGGTCAGGATTGCTTTGATCCTCGGGCGTCAACGAACGCGCCGCTTTGTCTTTCAAGTCCATGGCCATATTGGATTTGTCTTTGGCTTCGCCGCCGCCTGTGAAGAGATGAGTTGCTTGTCGATCGAGTCGCTGCCGTTCTTCTAGTTCCTCGTCATCATCGTACCAGGCATCGTCGGCGTCTGCTTCAGGCTCTCCACCCTCTTCTTCGCATTCCTCCTCTTCTGTTTCACGACTTGATCGTTTCACGTCCATTGGCGACGCTCCTTTATCTGATATTTCACCTAAATGGAGGAATAAATACATTTATCTTACTGTTAGACGACGCTTGGGCTCCTCAATTTAAGGGGGAGAAGAAGCGAACTCTCTGTTACAATAATCTCTTATAAATTTAATTCATTAAAAAAAAAAAACCCCGCATTGAAAAATTCCTTATAATAGTCTAGTTTTTTAGACGTCGCTCCTGGACCCCCCCCCCCCTTAAATGAAGTAAAGTTTTTTTTTTTTTTTATATTAGAAATATGTCAACAAAACTTCTCTGTATTCTTTGTACGGATATTTGGTTAGTTAGTTGTCTCACCTTGTTCATTTTTATTGTCAGATGAAGAGGATGCAGCAGCAGCAGCAGCAGCTCCTGTATTCTCTGATTTGCTTGCTGAACTATCGTCTCTTTTCTCAGCAGCAGCTGCTGGAGCCCCAGCAGCAGCAGCCTGAGATCCGCCATTTGATTTCCGAGAGCTGGCAACTCCTGACGCCGCAGATGGTTGTTGTTGTTGTTGTTGTGATGCCGAGGCGGCCTCTTCAGAGCTACTGCTGCGTTTAGCTAAATTTTTGCTATCCTCATATCTCGAGGGATATCTTGAGAGACCAGGATACCAATAGCCAACGTTGCTGTGCTCGTGGGCTCCCTCAAAGGCTCCCTTTTTGTAGCGCGGGTCAATCAGTCTAGAAAAATATGAAATTTTATACTCTCTTGCACCAAAGTTATAAAACGACAGAAGAAGAATTGGTTTATTAATTGGACGATGTTATGCATAAAGAGAAAGAACCAAGCGCTATTATAATCGAAATTGAGATAAGACCGTTTTACTTTCTCTTACCCGATATATGTTAATATATATAGAGAGAAAGTATTGGATTCATGTCAAAAATTCCATGTCGAGATTTTGATGGATCTTCACGTTTTGAGGTCCACTGAATCCAAAAAAGTGGTTTTCGCGACATGGTCTGTCTGTGAACAAATGATCTCAGGAACTAATAGAGCTAAGAGGTTGAAATTTTGTATTTAAGTTACACCCCCCCCCCCCCCCCAAGGGGGTGAAAATAAGCTTTTGAACAAAATTGGCCATAGAGTACTAGTACTTTAGTGATGTACTTTGTCAATTTCGTCAAAATCAGCTTCAACGATTTTGTTATATATATCTATTATTACGGAGCCCGAAGTCTCAACACGGCTCGGGTTCGGATCCAGCGTGCCGCAAATAATTCAAACATCCTGCCCAGAGTAGGGAAGGGGGATAGCCCCACCGCCTAATTGGCCTCTCCCTGGGAACAGCCACTTCCTAACTGGTTGTCTAATCGAGGGCATTGAAACAAATTTTAAAATCGCGAGTGCAAATAGCACAAAACATTTAAGTATGTCCCGCTCTCCTTTGAGAGATTATGAATTTGTCGAATTTTTAAGGAAAGATTCTCTCAACCAGCAGCGAAGCGAAGCAAGATGATCTGTGATATCACTTTTGCCCAAAATTCATATCTTCCCTTAGAAGAGGAAATAATCAATCAAATCAATCACCTGGCATCTCCTTCGTTAATTCTCGATTCTCCATAATCAACATTCATGTCGTAATCTTTAAATTGTGATTGACCGAGGCCTAAAAAATAAGAAAAAAAATAAATAAAATCATTCGAATACCATATCGGAGAACTTTCTCTCTCTCAAAATACACAAAATATTGTAAATTTTTATTTTACCCAAATGCAACTACATCAATTGAGATCACATGACCCTCGTCCAAATATATATATATATATATATATATATATATATATATTTAATTGAAAAGAGGTGAGTGGAAAATAGCGGCACTTGATTAAGAAAAGGGGCCAAGAGGAGGGTGGGGGCGTGGGGCATTTTTTTCAAGGATCGACATAAACATACACTCTTTGATTGCCGACATTCCAAATACAGATAAAATAACATGGAGGTGTGTTTAATTTTAAGCATGAAGGAATTGAGCTAGGAGGTTGAAATTTTATATTTAAGTTTTGCCCCCCCCCCCCCTGAGGCGTGAAAATAAGCTTTTAAACAAAATTGGCCAAAAAATACTAGTACTTTACTGATGTACAGTGAGGGGCAATATTAAATCCCACCCATGCGTTTTCTACTTGTGATTATTTCATTGTTTTTATAAAAGAAAATGAAAATCTTTATTGGAAATTTTCTAGGTTTGAACCATGAAAGTTTCCATTAAAAAATATATAAACTTAGTAATTAAAAAAAAAAAAAATGAAATAATCACAGATAGAAAACGCCTGGGTGGGACTTAATATTGTCCCTCAGTGTACTTTTTCACTTTTTTTTTTGAGTTTCTCAAAATTTGCTCCAACGATTTGGATTAAAATTCATAAATCTATTATTTTTTAAAGACTTTAAAATTCTAACCTTTGAAATTCGACAATTAAACAAAAAAAACAAAAAAATCAAAAAAAAATCAAACAAGTCACCTGGATTATAATCTTCGGCTGATAGATAATTATTGTCATTACTTCTGAAGAGTTGAGCATCTTTGAGCCTCTGATTGGACTCGTCGTTGAGCGCAGTTTCTTGGAGGGGATTAAGTCTATAAATAGACACGGAGAGATAAGCAAAAAGGTCGCCACGTCACTCAAAGGGTTCATTCTATCACTTACTTGGATTGCAAATTGTTGTATGGCATATAGCGGGCAAAAACCTGCGACAAGAGAAGCGAGACATTTGTCAAAATTAATATTTTCATCGTTTCTATTATGTAAACACAAATGTATGTTTTGACTAACGATGATTGTTGTTTACAGCATTTGATTGGCTAGAATTAAAAAACGTTGCACAAAATGATCAACTTGAAGATTTTTATATTTTTTTATTTAATATATATTTTTGTGATGTAAAAAATTTAAAATAATTTTCACAATCAGCAATAATTTAATGGCACCTGAAATGGATCCACATAAAAGATAAAAACTTTTAATAAAAAAAGAATGAAATTTTATTTTATTTACCTAAAAGTTATAAATATTTTAAGTAGGGTGTGTGTGTGTGTGTATGTGTGACGTCATGTGTCTTTTAGTGAGTTTCATTTTCGAAATCCCATTCACACGTATCAATTTCTAATTCGGCTAATTTGTCTGCAGTCATTACGCAAAGGAGATCATCTGCAAAAAAAAATAAAATAACTTTAAAAGGAATCTATATCTATTTTGGAATTATTTTATTTATTTATTTATTTATTTGAAATTCCTATCGGATCCCCCGAGGTGCTTTCGTACACCTCAAACCCAACCGGCCCCTGGCACCCCGTCAATTTACATTATTTCCTATCTCTAACTCCTCCTCTGCGTTCATTTCTGGCTCCTTGTATCCAACCTCTTCTATGCTAGGGAGGAGATCTTAGTTTGCGGAGGGACGCCCTTCCACAGGACGGGATGCTCCTACAACTCTCAATCCTCGTGGAGTTGCCTGAGGGCTATTCTATTATTTATTTTTAGGATGGAGGGGATCCTCTGGTTACTCTAGTAGTTAGTTAGTTAGTTAATCGCCCACCTGGTTGTTGTTTCTGGCCTTCGGCAATCATATTCGATGGGCATCGTTCGTCATGCAAAGGCCTCACAGGACTTAATAACTCTGGAAGACTGAGATTTTTATGCCCGCCGCCCCCGCCGCTATTGCGGGTGGTTGTCTTTAGGAACGAATGGTTGAGCAAATGAGCAGCAGTCGGTCGGTGGATGGGTTCCCGTTGCAAGCAAAGCTCGGCAAATGCATGCAGAGGCTCTGATAAACGCCGACTGGCAAATAAACGATAACGCTCGTCTTGCAACGAATCCCCTATACTCGGATCCTCTGTCAAACAAAACAAATAATAGAATAAATTAATTATATTTTAAAGTATTTTTGCACATTTCAGTCACAACAGAATGAGAGAAGAAATTGTTTAGGTTGCTTGCTTCGACTGCTTTTTGTCTTAAAACTAATTTTCCATTTTTTTGGCTACTGTTCAGAAATCAATTTTAATAAAAGTAAATTTAACAAATTTACCCGCTTTTTTTTAAACATTCACGCTTTTTTCCCCACACACACACTGACACAAATGCACACAGTCCTTGGCACACAGTCTTTTCGGCAACTCAGGCCATAAAAGACTAACGATATTAGTATTTTATGAATATATCTATTGGGGGCCCAGGCATATTTATTTAAGCCATTTGGATACCAAATGGCTTAAATAAAATCATCGGACTGCCTGGGATCCAAACCCGCGACTCTTGGAATAGAAGGCCAGCACGCTAGCCACTGCACCAAGCCCGAGAATTATCATTGTTGTTATCCTACCATTGTTATAATAATCAAATAAAAAGTTCCTAACCTCAATAAGGGTCTAAAACTTTAATATATGCAAAGGGTTTTTGCTTTAAAGAAATATCTAACAGCACAAGGCAAGGCACCAACTCCAACCAGGCATACCGATATCACCATTAAGGCCCTGACCATCGTCCAAAGGCAGGGGTGGCACTGTGCTGCAATCGAGTAGAGGCGGGGCGCACCCTCTCACTTTCTCCAAGAGCATTAACGTAACAGGCGTCTCAGAGAAGGGCTCGACTCCGTTTGCCAATTCACACGTGAGCACGCCAACTGAATACATGTCCGACTTTTCATTGTAACCTTGAAGGTTCTGAAAGAGAAAAAAGAATTCTTATGATTGGATTGGTTGATTGATTGGGTCGATCGATTCACTTGCCTGTTCTAAAAGCTCTGGACTTAGCCAATTTAAATTTTGAGCCGTCGATGGTGGAAATGAATGGATATTCTTAAGCCATTTGCCATTCTCTACGACATAACACGAATATCCTAATCCAGTGAGACAAACTCTGCCCGTTGAGGAGATCAGCACGTGACTAGCTCTTATAGCTCTAAAGCAAAAAACATTCAATTGTATTCCGTGGATTGCCAGCGAAGCCAACCCAAATTAAACACAAACACTCAACCAAGAACCGCTAAAATAAAATCATCGACAAAAGTACGATCTCGACCTCCAACATACAGAAATATCCAACAGTTGATAAAAAATTAGCTCACACCCAACTCCATCCATAATCAGATTTGGTATTATTTGGAGCTATTTACTTGCGCTATATTTTTTTTATAGTTATGGTTTTACTATGGATTGATGTTTTTACTTTATATTTATTTGAAGCAAGGTCCTTGTTATAATTATATTTTTTTATTTATTTTTTTGCAATTTTGCTATATATTTATTATTTTAATCAATGTTTTAAGGTCGGACACACTCTGTACATGAAAAAAAAAAAAAAAAACAATTGCAGTATAGGGAAAATGGTGTAAAGCTAAGTACCTGAGCGATTAAAAAAACCTCCTATTAGATCTTATTGTTAGAGAGATCCACTAACCAGACCTGGGATCAGCAAGAAAAGGACCTCGGCTTCCTAATCACACCCTCTTGAAAATGACTCCAAAAGGGAGCCGAAACATCCGAGTAAATCTCAACCACCAAGGCGACATAACCAGAGAAAACTTGTCTTCATATACATCCAATCGGGGAAGTCTTCCGGAATATATATATATGTGTGTGAGTGTATGTTATCCTTAATACATTTTGTATAATTATCTACAGGAAATCACGTATTAGGCAATTTCCTGTCTGCAGTTACAGATTTATTAACCTTCATTAAAAATTAAATGCTTTTAACAATCTGACAAAAAATTCTTTCTTTATAAGATTTAAGGTCGGAATATAAAAAACAGCAAAAAGACTATATATGTAGGCTGAGCAGAGTCTTCTGTCATCAACTTTTCTGCATTTATTTGAGGCACACTTTACTCTTGTACTTCATAGAAAACTTGATATGGTAACAAAAAAAGAAAAAATAATTACTTCTAGTATATTGGCGGAAACTAAATAAATTATATGTCGACACAAAAAATCTGGAGCGACCAGTCACACCAGATTTTTATGGTGATGGAGTCATGAAATCAGCAAAACTTTACTTAGCAGCCAAGAAGCAAAAAGACAGCCTTGCTGGTAATGATAATAAAATCATATTGGCTGCATAAGTATTAATTGACTCTATCGTATTTCTTCCCCCAGTATTCGTCTATTATCTTTTTATTATGATTAAGATGCGAATTAAATGAGTTACCGATGGATATATCCCTTTTTATGAATATAATCCAATCCTTGAAGGACATCCTTTAGGATAAATGCAATAGCTGCTTCGGAAATCCTTCTGTGAAGTGATTAGTTAATAAATCCTTACACGATCCAAACCCCATTAAAGGTGAAATTGCACATAATTCGGAGCCAAAAACAAAAGCAGCAAAATAAGGCAAAATATTTGGATGTTGAAAATTGTCTTGTCACAATTATTTCTTCCTGAAAATGATTAAATCATGATGATAGCAAAGAAGAGAACAAAAAAATGAAATTTATATGGAATTGACTTGAATAAGATTAGCGGCATTATTGGACTTATCCAGAATTCAGTCTTTTAACTACAACCATCATTCCTGAAGGCACATGACACGCCATATGAACTGTCCCTTGATTGTTGAAGCAACGAGCTAGAAGCGTGCATTTCTGATAATGGGTTAAATCGGGTTCAAATGTTATCATTTTTTTTTTTTTAATTAAAATAATAAAGAAAATTTAATAAATAAATTTTGGCGAATTTGATTTATGGAACTATTAGGGACATTGTTTAAAAAAACTGCCGCAGAGAAGCGCTACAGTCGCAGACCACTAATAACTATGTGAGTCAAAGGAGAAACAAATGAGTTTCCAAAGAATATTAAAAAAAAATTTTACACTTTATTGATTGATAAAAAATTTAATTAAAAAAAATAATAGAATATTTAGAAATTATACTTTCTATTTCAAGTTTTTTTTTAAATAAAAAAATCTTTAAATTTTAAAGTGCGGTATATTTGAAAATAAAAGATTGATTCAAGTATTTTAAATTCTTTTAATTTAGGGTGGATAATCAAGAAAATTAATTTAAAAAAATCTGATGTGACTGGTCGCACACATTTTTTTGTGTCGAGATTTATTTATTTTCCGACGATATATATATATTTTTTTTTTTTTTTTTAAACATTCACACTTTTTTCTCAATCACACTCACACTCACACACCCATTCACACAGTCTTTTCGGCAACTTAGGCCATTTAAGACTTTGACGATAACCGTTGTAATTAATATATCAATTTGGGGTTCAGGCATTTCTATTTAAGCCATCTGGTATCCAAATGGCTTAAATAAAATCATCGGACTGCCTGGGTCCGAACCCGCGACGTTTGGTATAGGAGGTAGGCACGCTACCTACTACGCCAGACCCGGGGGCCCGCC
>JAKCPI010023319.1:0-10677 GCA_023213315.1 Euborellia annulipes | reverse complement strand
AGGCCCAACGGCCACGGTGAGGGCGATTTGAGAGGGGCGCCGCATTTAATAATCGCACGAGCATCTTCCTCTGGATAATGGTCCAGGGAGATTTTTAGGGAGAGCCACAGTACTGGGTGGATGCTTGGAGGGGCAAAGCCTCCCATAAGAAAACATTATAATGATTGGCCAAGATCTGGCACCTATGATGTGTATGGCTTGGCGTCCGGGAGGTGAATAATTTAAGAGAGCGCCCCGTGGGTTTGCATAGGCTTGTAGGGGGCCTCTTTGTTTACCTCCACGGATTCGTCGAAAAAAATTAATTAATTTAAATAATAATAAATTTGATATTTTCCCTTTATTGAAAATATTAAAATTAAATAAATTGAAATTATCAAATTTGAATTTAGGCATTTAGAAAAAATTCAATAAATATTTGCCAATAAGAAATTTCCTGATCCAGGACTTGCATCATTTCATTCAATGCTTTTGTTTAAAAAATATTAAATATAAATATACATGATATTAAATTAATTTAAAAAAACATTATTAAAAATTCTCTCATTTAAAGAGAGTGAAGGGGGTTGGTCAAGGGACAAGCTCAAAATGGCTATGACCATTGTAGTATATTCTCATTTTGCAAATGAAATCTTCTGAAGACCACTTTACTCATGTATTTCATAGGGAAGATAGGAGAAATGGTTGCCATGGTAACAAAATATAAATATTTTCCCATATTTATAATTTTGACATCCTAAATTTCTAATATATTGGCGGAAACTAAATATATTTTCGACACGAAAAATCTGGTGTGACAAGCACAGAACACAACTTTCGATTACCGAAGGTAAGAGAAAGTTGTGTGCTGTGCTCCAGTCACACCAGATTTTTTTTGTATTTGCTTGATAACAAAAACCTGTTCTAATCTACCTTAATGATACTCTAATGAAGGAACACTTAATATGAAATATCTTAAACATTTCTAAGTAAATTTAACACAAATAGAAATCATTTTAATACAATTTAAATAAAATAAAGACAAATATGTTGTCGATTTTCAATTTGAGGGACAAATCAACATAATCTCGATATGTTTTTGTTCCATATTAATTTAAAATTTTGCTTTTATAAGAATTTCCAATAAAATAGATAGAGAAAAACTAAAATAGAAAGATTATTTTAAAATTTTTAGGAATTTGGCGTTAATAAATATAAAATGTAGACATTTTTGTCTTTGTTTTATTTTAAATTGTAATTATTTATTAAAATGATTTGTACTTGTGTTAAATTAACTTAGAAATGTATAAGATATTTCATATTAAATGTTTCTTAAATTAGAGAATCATTAAGGTAGATTAGAACAGGTCTTTTTTAAGAAGAAACAAAGTGTTAAGTTTTCATTGACTGAAATAAATTTTTTCGTCTGAGACAGTATGCGAACCCACGACCACATCTCAAGTTAAATTATGGGAATATTATCGTTTAATGGCTGTGTTCACTCTTTTTCTTTGAAAATTTTTTTAAATATAAATTGAAAATGTGGTTTTAAAATATTGAAAGTAAAATATAAGAAAAAAAAAAAAACAAAGGAAAGGAGCATGAAGTCTTTTGTAAAATATTTGTGCCGCCAAAAGGGAGAAGAGTAAAATAAAAAATAAATTCAAATTCGTCTTTAATGATGAAGAAATGATTTGATTTGAGCGTCTTATTTCATCACTAACTCTCCTTGTATGTTTGTGTGTGTGTGTCGAATGAGTTAGGAAACAGAGATGCAAGTAAACGAGGAATAAGCAGCAAGTTGAGTAAATGAAACCAACCCAAAGACTTAATCTCCTTAGAGCTACTATTGATACATTAACGGACTCGTTGCTGGGGATATTAAACGAATTAGAAACTCCATCTATGAGATAAATTCACAATTTATGAAGATTTAAAAAAAATCTGGTGTGACTGGCGCACAGCACACAACTGTCTTGTGCTTGTCACACCAGATTTTTTGTGTCGACATGTATTTAGTTTCCGACAGTACGGTACATTTGATTTTCAAGATGTAAAATTTGTATGTGAAAATATTTATATTTTGTTACCATGGCAACCATTTCTCCTATCTTTTCTATGGAGTACAAGAGTAAAGTGGTCTTCAGAAGATTTCAATCACAAAATGAGAATATACATTTTAAAGAGCAACTAAAAAATAATTGATTTTTGAATTTAAAAAAAAATCGCTGGAGCGAATTTAGAGAAAATCGAAAAAAACTGAAAAAGTGCATCAGTAAAGTACTAGTACTCTTTGATCGATTTTGTTCAAAAGCTTCGTGTCACGTCCCATGGGGGTGCCTAACGTAAATATAAAATTTCATTTTCCTAGCTCTTTTCGTTCTTGAGATATTTTGTTCACAAACACACAACACACACACACAGACAGACCATGTCGCGAAAACCACTTTTTTGGATTCAGGGGACCTCAAAACGTGTATATTCATCAAAATCTCGACATCGAATTTTTTGACATGAATCCAATACTTTCTATATCTATATATATTACATATATATAGAGGTAAGAGAAAGTAAAAATTAATATAATTTTTAGAGTCTTTATACCCGAGCAATATTAACGTTTCGCGATGTGATTAAGTCATCACAACAGAGTTATTTTATAAATAGAAGCCAAACATTTTTATTCACTTTTATTTTTATTTTTTTTTTTTTATCCAAGTGTCAGTTTGATCTTCTCTCATCAGATCTCGTTGTCAAGAGAGTGAAAAGGGGGAGGCGTAAACTTCCCCCTTCGTTTTTTTTTTGGCTTGTCGATTTGCAAATTAAACGCGAATCGTGAGGGGATTTCGAGAAGAAAGAAAGGGGGAGAAAATCGAACTCTGCATATGCAATTTATATTATTAAATTTTTATATATATAAACGTGCAATATTATGAAAAAAAAAGGAGAAAATACTCAACCTTAAAAACAATACACTTGTTATTTATTACAAAAAAAAAAAAAATTCAATATTGTTCTTTTGTCAATTTATTATTTTAATTTGCAAGTAAAAATTGAATTAATTTTATATCTTTTTTTTTTTTTTTTGATAATTAGAAAACGTTAAAGCGGAATAGGAACGATGGTGTTACGCATGTCTGTTTCCCGATAAGAGGGCGTAGTGTCATAAGGTAACCACAAACCAAATAATCCAAAAAATTTGCCAAGAGATGTCAGAATGGTAAAGCTAATAATATTTAAAGCATTTGGGGTTGATTTTCATTTATTCTTAATACAATACTTTATAAATATTATTATATATTATGTATCTTTTATAAACGTATAAAAATATATAAATATAGGCCATTAGGGAAATCGGCTGTTAGACTAGCCTTTTCATCTATTATAAGAAGGATGAAGAAATTTTTTGAGTTTTTTTTTAAAAAAATATTATAAAATTATTTTAAAAAATTTCTTAATTAATATATGATTAATAATAACAATAAATTCATTTTTAAATTAAAAAAAAAATAGAAGAGGATTGTTTTTTTTGTATTTGCTTGATAACAAAAAAATTAATTACGATAATTTTTTTAATAAGTCATTAAAAAAATTATAGCTCGATGTCCCAATAATCTCTTATGAATTTAATTCATAAAAAAAAAACCGCATTGAAAAATTCCTTATAATAGTCTAGTTTTTTTAAAGTACGTTTAGACGTGGCTCCTGAACCCCCTTAATGGATGTATTGGTGGTGGGGTTCAATTAAAAATACGAGAATTAAAAGAAGAGGTGGAAGGGGGGGGGGATGCTTTGAAAATAAACTTCTAATTCGTTAAAATACAAATGTGTAAAAGAATGCAATAAACAATTTAAATTAAACTTCTAAAGAATGTTGCGCTGCCACAGATTTTAAAAATATCAACGAAAGAACGACAAAAAGAATTTCTTTAAGAAATTTTTAATTAAATTGTCTACAATATGTTCTTAATTACATCACCTATATTAAAAAAATAAAAAAAAAATTGGAAATATTCTTTATTGTTATTGTTGAGGAAGTATATCGGTCGCAAGAATGGCTGGTGCCAACATTCTTTAAAAAAAAAAAAAGAAAAGCCTTCCGGGTACAGCAGTCAGGTGTAATATAAAAAAAAGCTTTATATTTTGACAAAATTGTCAGGGTTTGGTACAGGTGATCCTGACAATTTGTTTACTTTCTCTTACCCTATTTGCCCTAAGGATGCGTGCCACAAGCACTCGAAACGTCGCGACGTTTTCCACCGGACGGAAAATTTTTTTTCCTCTCGTGGAAATCATTTGACCTTTTTTTTTGTGTGCGAGTCTCATTCCATTTATTCGGTCGGCCGAAAGATTCGACCAGGGTTTTTAGCCGAATCCATAACCGAAACCGAATATTCGGTCGATTACTAATTAATATAAGTGCATAGCCTTGATGTCACCGATTTGAACGGAAATTTTTTTATGAGTAATACTTAATGAAAAACAAATTCTGCTAAAGCGAGAGAACGCACTTCTCAACTGTTCGTCTGAAAAAAAATGTTAAAGATTTTGCCAGCTTGCTTTACTCGCCGTTGCTAACAATAACAATTCAAAAAGCCATTGTGGCTAGATTAGTAGCGGTCATTCTTTGGAAACATGAAATCCCGAGTCCGAATCTAGCCCGAGCAGACCCATATCTGCACAGGGCTAGATTCGAACTCGGGATTTCATGTTTCCAAAGAATGAACGCTACTAATCTAGCCACAATGGCTTTTTGAATTGTTATTGTTAGCAACGGCATAAGGCAAGCTGGCAAAATCTTTAACATTTTTTTTTTTCAGACGAACAGTTGAGAAGTGCGTTCTCTCGCTTTAACAGAATTTGTTTTTCATTAAGTACTACACATAAAAATATTTCCGTTCAAATCGGTGACATGAAGGCTATGCACTTATATTAATTAGTAATCGACCGAATATTCGGTTTCGGTTATGGATTCGGCTAAAAACCCTGGCCGAATCTTTCGGCCGACCGAATGAATGGAATGAGACTCGCACACAACAAAAAAGGTAAAATGATTTCCACGAGAGGGAAAAAATTTTCCGTCCGGTGGAAAACATCGCGACGTTTCGAGTGCTTGTGGCACTCATCCTTCGGGCAAATAGGGTAAGAGAAGTAAACAAATTGTCAGGATCACCTGTACCAAGCCCTGACAATTTTGTCAAAATATAAAGCTTTTTTTTTTATATTACACCTGGCTGCTGTACCCGGAAATTTTCTTTTTTTTTTTTAAAGAATCAGCCATTCTTGCGACCGATATACTTCCTCAACAATAACAATCAAGAATATTTCCACAATTTTTTTTTATTTTTTTAATATAGGTGATGTAATTAAGAACATATTGTAGACAATTTAATTAAAAATATCTTAAAGAAATTCTTTTTGTCGTTCGTTCGTTAATATTTTTAAAATCTGTGGCAGCGCAACATTCTTTAGAAGTTTAATTTAAATTGTTTATTGCATTCTTTAAACACATTTGTATTTTAACGAATTAGAAGTTTATTTTCAAAGCATCCCCCCTCCTTCCACCTCTTCTTTTTAATTCTCGTATTTAAACATGAACCCACCACCAACACATCCATTAAGGGGGTTCAGGAGCGACTTCTAAACGTACTTTTAAAAAAACTAGACTATTATAAGGAATTTTTAAATGCGGTTTTTTTTTTTAAATGAATTAAATTCATAAGAGATTATTGGGACATCGAGCTATAATTTTTTTAATGACTTATTAAAAAATTATCGTAATTAATTTTTTTGTAATCAAGCAAATAGAAAAAAAAAACATTCTGTCCCAATAAACTTTAATTTTTTTTTTAAATTTAAAAATGAATTTATTGTTATTATTAATCACATATTAATTAAGGCTAGTCTAACAGCCGATATAGTATTAGCCTATATTTATATATTTGTATGCTTTTATAAAAGATACATAATAAACTGCTGGTCAAAAGTATTGCATAAAATTGAAAAATGTAATAAAATATTGTAATTTGAATTATAAAAACAATTTTTCATTTTAAATTATATATTTATTTTATATTTACTTATAATCGTCGCAAAATTCTCTATATTCACTCTATTCTCTCCAGATGGAAGGATGAGATGGAGGCGACAAGGGGAGAGGTATGCAGGAGTTAACATCTCCCCAAAAGAGTTTTGGCGGCTGTGGGATTATGGTTAGGGGAGGCATAAGTTTTGATGCCAGTACAGAGTTGCACATTGTTGATGCTGGTATATTAAATGCCCAGAGGTATCTTAATGCTATCCAGCAATATGTTGTGCCATTTGCCAGAAGAGTCGGTGATAATTTTTTATTTATGCAAGACAACGCCAGATGTCACACTGCTCGAGTTGTACTGCAGTACCTAGAAGACCTTTCAATAAATCGTTTGGTTTCCCCACCAAGAAGTCCAAAAAAAATATATAATAATAGATTTTAATTTCAAATTACAACATTTTTAAATTGTATGCAATACTTTTGTCCAGCAGTTTATATAATAACATTTCTAAACTATTTATTGTTAAAAGATCAATGAAAATCAACCAAATGCATTAAATATTATTAGCTACCATTTTGACATCTCTTGGTAAATTTTTGAATTACTTGATATTTTGGGCATACTTTTTATGACACTCACCGCCATCTTATCGGGAAAAACATGCGTTACACCTTCGGTTCTATTCCGCTTTAACGTTTTCTAATTATCAAAAAAAAAAAAAGGTATAAAATTAATTCAATTTTTACTTGCAAATTAAAATAATAAATTGACAAAAGAACAATATTGAATTTTTTTTTTTTTTTTTTTGTAATAAATAACAAGTGTATTGTTTTTACAGTTGAGTATTTTCTCCTTTTTTTTTCATAATATTGCACGTTTATATATATAAAAAGTTTAATAATATAAATTGCATATGCAGAGTTCGATTTTCTCCCCCTTTCTTTCTTCTGGAAATCCCCTCACGATTCGCGTTTAATTTGCAAATCGACAAGCCAAAAAAAAAAAACGAAGGGGAAGTTTACGCCTCCCCTTTTCACTCTCTTGGCAACGAGATCTGATAGAGAAGATCAAACTGACACTTGGATAAAAAAAAAAAATAAAAATAAAAAGTTAATAAAAATGTTTGGCTTCTATTTATAAAATAACTCAATTGTGATGACTTAATCACATCGCGAAACGTTAATATTGCTCGGGTATAAAGACTCTCAAAAATTATATTAATTTTTACTTTCTCTTACCTCTATATATCAAATATATAACTTATAGAAAGTATTGGTTTCATGTCAAAAATTCGATGTCGAGATTTGGATGGATATACACGTTTTGTGTTCCCCTGAATCCAAAAAAGTGTTTTTCGCGACATGGTCTGTCTGTCTGTCTGTGTGTCTGTGAACAAAATATCTCAAGAACGAAAAGAGTTAGGAAGTTGAAATTTTATATTTAAGTTAGGCACCCCCTGGGACGTGACACGAAACTTTTGAACAAAATCGATCAAAGAGTACTAGTACTTTACTGATGCACTTTTTCAGTTTTTTCGATTTTCTCTAAATTCGCTCCAGCGATTTTTTTTTTAAATTCAAAAATCAATTATTTTTTAGATTCTCTTTAAAATGTATATTCTCATTTTGTGATTGAAATCTTCTGAAGACCACTTTACTCTTGTACTTCATAGAAGAGATAGGAGAAATGGTTGCCATGGTAACAAAATATAAATATTTTCACATATAAATTTTACATCTTGAAAATCGAATGTACCGTACTGTCGGAAACTAAATACATGTCGACACAAAAAATCTGCTGTGACAAGCACTGTACACAACTTTCGAATACCGAAGGTAAGAGAAAGTTGTGTGCTGTGCGCCAGTCACACCAGATTTTTTTAAATCTTCATAAATTGTGAATTTATCTCATAGTTGGATTTTCTAATTCGTTTAATATCCCCAGCAACGAGTCCGTTAATGTATCAATAGTAGCTCTAAGGAGATTAAGTCTTTGGGTTGGTTTCATTTACTCAACTTGCTGCTTATTCCTCGTTTACTTGCATCTCTGTTTCCTAACTCATTCGACACACACACACAAACATACAAGGAGAGTTAGTGATGAAATAAGACCCTCAAATCAAATCATTTCTTCATCATTAAAGACGAATTTGAATTTATTTTTTATTTTACTCTTCTCCCTTTTGGCGGCACAAATATTTTACAAAAGACTTCATGCTCCTTTCCTTTGTTTTTTTTTTTTCTTATATTTTACTTTCAATATTTTAAAACCACATTTTCAATTTATATTTAAGAAAATGTTCAAAGAAAAAAGAGTGAACACAGCCATTAAACGATAATATTCTATTAATTTAACTTGAGATGTGGTCGTGGGTTCGCATACTGTCTCAGACGAAAAAATTTATTTCAGTCAATGAAAACTTAACACTTTGTTTCTTCTTAAAAAAGACCTGTTCTAATCTACCTTAATGATTCTCTAATTTAAGAAACATTTAATATGAAATATCTTATACATTTCTAAGTTAATTTAACACAAGTACAAATCATTTTAATAAATAATTACAATTTAAAATAAAACAAAGACAAAAATGTCTACATTTTATATTTATTAACACCAAATTCCTAAAATTTTAAAATAATCTTTCTATTTTAGTTTTTCTCTATCTATTTTATTGGAAATTCTTATAAAAGCAAAATTTTAAATTAATATGGAACAAAACATATCGAGATTATGTTGATTTGTCCCTCAAATTGAAAATCGACAACATATTTGTCTTTATTTTATTTAAATTGTATTAAAATGATTTCTATTTGTGTTAAATTTACTTAGAATGTTTAAGATATTTCATATTAAGTGTTTCTTCAATTAGAGTATCATTAAGGTAGATTAGAACAGGTTTTTGTTATCAAGCAAATACAAAAAAACAATCTGTCCCAATAATCTTTAAATTTTAAATTTAAAAAATGAATTTATTGTTATTATTAATCACACTATTAATTAAGAAATTTTTAAAATAAGCTTAGATGATTTATTTAAAAATCAAATGTCAAATTAGTTCAGCATTCTTGCAATAGATGGCAGGCTAGTCTAACAGCCGATATAATATTAGCCTATATCTGGCCTATATTTATGTATTTTTATGCTTTTATAAAAGATACATAATATATAATAACATTATAAAGTATTTATTGTTAAAAGATCAATGAAAATCAACCAAATGCATTAAATATTATTAGCTACCATTCTGACATCTCTTGGCAAATTTTTGAATTACTTGATATTTGGGCTTACTTTTTATGACATACAACGCCATCTTATCGGGAAAACATGCGTAACATCTTCACTCCCGAGCCCCCTTAAGTAGAAACAAAATATTACGTTTTTTTACTTTCTCTTAACTATGTATATATGTAATATATATATAGAGAGAAAGTATTGGATTCATGTCAAAAATTCGATGTCGAGATTTTTGATGGATCTTCACGTTTTGAGGTCCTCTGAATCCAAAAAAGTGATTTTCGCGACATGGTCTGTCTGTCTGTGTGTCTGTGTGTCTGTGTTTGTTCAATTTTAAGCATGAAGGAATTGAGCTACGAGGATGAAATTCTATATTTAACTTAAACACCCCCGGGACCGGAAAAATAAGCTTTTAATCAAAATCGGCCAAAGAGTACTAGTACTTTACTGATGCACTTTTTCAGTTTTTTTCGATTTTCTCAAAATTTGCTCCAACGATTTTTTTAAAATTCAAAAATCAATTATTTTTTAGATGCTCTTTAAAATGTATATTCTCATTTTGCGATTGAAATCTTCTGAAGACCACTTTACTCTTGTATTTCATAGGGAAGATAGGAGAAATGGTTGCCATGGTAACAAAATATAAATATTTTCCCATACTTATAAATTTTACATCTGAATTCAAATGTTCCGTACTGTCGGGAACTAAATATATGTCGACACAAAAAATCTGGTGTCACAAGCACAGTACACAACTTTCGATTACCGAAGGTAAGAGAAAGTTGTGTGCTATGCGCCAGTCCCACCAGATTTTTAATCTACAGCTATTCAACTAAATAAATTTGATTATATTTTTTGACCAAAAAGGGTCAATTTTCCTTTTCAGGTTCTTAATATTGATAGTGTAGATCCAATAAGAGAAGAAACTCCGATTAGTCGACCAATATTTTTTATTCTACCATACAATATAAATTTCCTTGTTCAAATATATTATTAAAATAATTACGCTTTTTGAATTTTAAAGTTTCCGTATTTGTTTAAACAATCAAATAAAAATTTATGCGCTCCTCAAAAAACTCAAAGAGTATTAAATATTAATTTTATTTTTAATTAAAATTTAATATTAACTCCATTGCAAAACTTTATATATATTGGAATAAAAAAAAAAAAAAAAAAAAAAAATTAGAAAATAAAGTCAGACCCATTTGAATGTTGTAATGTGGAACAATAGAGAGAAATGTTAATAAAATTATATTGCGTAATAACAATACACATACGGAGTAGCTAATATTATTATGATTTTTTTTTTTTTTTTAATAAAGTTTCCATTAAATTAATATTATTAGAAGTTGGGGAAATTTTATTGTAGATATACTAAATTAGAAACTTTTAATTTCCTAAATAATAAAAAAAAAAAAATAGGTATGAT
>JAKCPI010023318.1:0-13623 GCA_023213315.1 Euborellia annulipes | reverse complement strand
AATACATATCTGGCTTTTTTTTTAAATATCACTCTCTTATCCCTAAAGGGGGATCTCTGTACGGTATATAATGGCGGAGTGTACGTCTGTTTGTCTTGATCCAATTAGAGGCCCCATCCCCGATTTCTTTAAGGAAAAAAATTATTGTTATTATTTCGAAATTCCTATCGGGATCCCTGTTTATTTGCCCGAGGTGCTTTCGTGCACGAAGACACACACCTCAAACCTAACCAGCCTCTGGCTGTAGCCATCTACCGACACCTCGTGAGGTTACATCATTTCCTATCTCTAACTCCTCCTCCTGCTTTCGTCACTACACTGTAAAAAAAATATGAATTCTCATTCATATCTCATAAACTTTGGTGGTTTAATTTTAATAGACCAGGATATGAGCTAAAATTAATATACAAGTATATGAATAAGTATCGCTTAAAAAAAATATGAATTTTCCTTCTTTTTTTCACATACTTTTTCGTAGTTTAATTTTAATACACCCAGGATGTGAAATAAAATTAATATAAAAGTTTATGAACAAATTACCAACTTTTTTAAAAAACTTATCTTTTTCTTTGTGTGCCGCCAAATTTTGAAATCGTTAAAAGTGCACCGCGACAAGTTGAGAATCACTGCTCTAAACGTTCTCAAATAACTCGACTACCTCAAGGAATTTTTATTAATATTATTTTATAATTATTTTAAGGAAACTTGAAATTATTCTTTTTAAAATTTATTTCACAAATCTAAATTTATTAAATTCTGGTTTGAAATTCGCGCTCTAAACTATTTAAATATTTATGAAGTATATTAAAATCATACTAATTAAATAATTTTTATAAAGTAATTCAACTAAATAGCTATAGAAATTAAAATTAAAATTAACAATTTCACCAAAATAATTAATTTTAAAATATACAAGAAATTGGTTAGGTTGGCACCAAATTCTGTTTTTGAAGTAGCTGATTTAACGCATAGATAATTGAACGTGTATTATTATTTAAAATGAAATATAAATATTTAATCAATATATTGAAATAGGAACATTTTACTAACAAAATCGTAAGTATTGAATTTGAATTTTTTCATTGAAATTTTTTTTTTCTCAATTTCAAATAAATTATTGTTTGTCATTTTTCAGGTGAGGTTAGTTTATACTCCAGCCAGGAAATAAACTCCAAACTGCAATGAAAATGTAACTCTTTATTTCTTCTCAAAGAAGATGAAAATCGACATATTTTTTGTATTAAATAATTAAAATGATTTGTATTTGTGTTAAATTTACTTGGAAATGTATAAAAATTTATTTTTTGATACAAATTTATTATTTTAATAGTTTAATTTGTTTTATTATTTAGTAAAATTGTATATTTTAATATAATATAATTTTTTTTTTTAACAAATAAAAAAATAAAATAAATAAAAAAAACTATTATTTCACCTAGACCACTCACTTTCCCTCAAAACTATAAACTCGTAAGGACTTTAATTTTTGTTTATTAAAGCTTTTGTGGTTTGAAATATTATTATTAGGAGAATTTTTAATTATAGACCACATATTTGTATTAAATATTTATTAAAAATATATATATTTGTACAGTATTTATATATTTTTAATAAATATTTAATACAAATATGTGGTCTATAATTAAAAGTTCTCCTACTTTCATTTTTCACAAAAAAGTATATTATTTCTCATAAACCCGTAATTTAAATTTCATATACCAAAAATGAATTTATTCATATACCCGAAAATGAATTTTTTCATATACCCGAATATGAAAGTTCATTTTTGGTATATGACCTTTCTCATATACCCCAAAATGAATATTCATAAACAGTTTGTGTAACAGACTTCCTACACATGTGTATGAATATGGCTCGAAAATTTTTAACAGTGTAGCTAGTGAACTGATCCTTAATCCTGGTTCCTTTTATCCAAACTCTTTCTTTGCCAGGGAATGTCCTAGTTAGAGGAGGGCCTCCCTCAGCACCGACTCCTTTCGAGGAATGCATCACTGAGAGGGAAACTTCTTTACGTCCCTTCCATAGGACGGGATGTCACAGCAACTCCCTCTCCTCGTAGAGTTCCCTGGGGGGTTATTGTGGTGAGATCCAATATTCCAATCGAGTGCCTGCTTGAGGATTTGTTTACTTCAAATATATATTTTTATTCGCACAGGGGCCCACGGCCACGAGCTGCCCGAGCTGGGACAGACAGTCTTTCTGTTCTTTATATGTCTGTCCCTTCCTTTTTTCAACACAAGTGTCAGACCGTGTGACGGACCGGCCGGCCGGTCTATGTTCTATGCTTGTAAATAAAATGAGAAAAAAAATCATTGTGTGGTTTTATGAAAGCACGATGCAAGTGAAACTTTTTTCGGATCGTAGGCGTTTAACTGAAAATTTTCAGAAAATTATTCAATAAAGGGTATTTAAATCGCGTATTTAATCTTAACTTAATAATTGGAAAATGGCAAATCAATAGACGCATGTTAAAAACTGAGAACAATATTTATTTAGTAATTGAAGATTTGAATTATTTTTAAATTATTTTAAAAATTATATTTTATCAATTTAAAAATTGAATAATTAAATCTTACAATTATTTTGTTATAATTCGTCATATATATTAAATTTCAACTTTCTTATTTCACGGCTTGTAACGCGACATGATGTTAGAAGAGCCAAAAAATTTGAGTTCATCAAATAAAAGTTTTACTTTAAAATTGTCAATAAGTATTATTTTAAATTAGAATTTTGTAGGAAGATTTTGACGCAACGATTACACAAAAATGACCAAATAAGATTTAAGTTTCCTAAAAATTGTCAAAGCTTAACTTCGCCATCTCACCCGACTTTCCCCTACAACGGAACACATATTTAATCTTATTATTTTTATTTTTTCATTAACCACTAAAATCTTTTTTTTTTTTTTTTGCTTCTTCTTAATCACCATTTATAAATTATAATCTAACAAGATTTAATTGAAAAAAAAAAAAAAAAGAATTGAAATATCTTATTAAAAAAAAAAAAAAAGACTGTGACTGTTATTTAGAGATAAGAGACACGCAAACAAATAAAAAAATATTTCCATTCAATTTATCAAAATGAAAAATTTAAAAGCTTTTTTCATCTCATGGGAATGTCTAATAAATAAATTTTATTTATTTATTTATATGGATATTCTAATTTACTGTTTGCTGCTTTGCCTTTAAACCATTCATTTGTAAATATTAATTTATCAATTATCATAATAACTATTATTAATATTTGCTATTATTCTAGAAAAAAAATCGTAATTCATACAAGCAGCACAAAGTTGAATGGACTAAGCCGGAAGGTCAACTTTGTCGAACATTTGCTAGAAATAGAAATTATTTATTTTTAACTTCTTTATTTATATAGATATAAATGATACCAACTACAGTATTTTACTTTCTCTTACCTCTATGTATGTTAATATAAATAGAGTAATGGATTCATGTCAAAAATTCGATGTCGGGATTTTGAATGAAATACACGTTTCGAGGTCCCCTGAGCCCAAAAGAGTGGATCCTGAAAAATGATCTCTCTGTCTGTGTAGGTGACTGTGATCAAAATATCTCAAGAACGAAAAGAGCTAGAAGGTTGAAATTTTATTGATAAAGGTCTGTGGCTGTAGGCTTAATGATGATGGAGTCGCCCTCCGGCTGACGTTTCGGCCTGAGGTCTAGGCCATCTTCAGAGCTGTATACATATACAATAAGAAAAGCATATATTATTATGATAATTTTAATATATGCTTTTCTCATTGTATTTGTATCTGAAGATGGCCTAGACCTCGGGCCGAAACGTCAGCCGTGAAGGCGAGAATTGAAATAAAAGAATATTTGGCTGCATTTGTTTTGTTTTTTTCATGACCCTATCATCATTGAAATTTTATATTTAAGTTAACCCCACCTCTGTGACATGACACGAAGCTTTTGAACAAAATCGGCCAAAGAGTACTAGTACTTTACTGATGTACTTTTTCAGTTTTTTTCGATTTTCACAAAATTGGTTAAACGATTTCGATTAAAATTCAAAAATCTTTTATTTTTTAGATGCTCTTTAGAATGTATATTCTCATTTTGCCATTGATTGATCTTTCGAAGACTACTTTACTCTTGGGTCATTCCACGTCAGTTCAACCAGGCCATTTCACCCATAATCTCAGATTTTTATGAAACTTGGTATGTTTGTTCTATATATAGAGATAAGTAACAGCACCAAATTTCAATTTTTTATCTCACTTAGTTTTCGAGTTATGGCTCTTTAAAGTTTTGATTTTTTCACCTTGCGCGGCTTGGCTAATGCCAAACAAAATGTGACTTGGAAGAGAAAATAATTTCTCATTTATTTATTTGACATCCAATCTTGATGAAATTTTTATGGTATGTTCTTAAACAATAAGGAATTAGAAAAAAAATATATCACGAATCTAAGATATTCCTAAAATGTGAAAAAAAAATTCATATTGTTGATTTTTTTTTAGTTTTGAAAACGCAAACATGCTTTAGCGCTAAAGCCGATATCTCAAAAGGGAATGAGATATTCAAGAAATTTTTTTTTGTAAATAATCTACATGAAATGGGCTTTAATTTAGTAAAATAAAATTTTTGTGTATTTTGTTCCCTCTATTTCTAAAGTCCATTGCAAGTTTCAATATATAGTTTTACATGTTAAAAAGGTTTCAAGGGCAAAATGAAAATATACATTTTAAAGAGCATCTAAACAATAATTGATTTATGAATTTTAATAAAAATCGTTGCAGCACAAATTTTGAGAAAATTGGAAAAAAACTGAAAAAGTACATCAGTAAAGTACTAGTACTTTTGGCCGATTTTGTTCAAAAGCTTATTTTGAGTGTCCGGGAGGGTACCTAACTTAAATATAAAATTTCAACTTCCTAGCTCAATTCTTTCATGATTTCAAATGGACACTGCGTGTGTGTGTCTGCTTAAAACTGAACACAGACAAAAACACAATCAATTCAATTGAAATCATGAAAGAATTGAGCTAGGAGGTTGAAATTTTATATTTAAGTTAGGTACCCTCCCGGACACTCAAAATAAGCTTTTGAACAAAATCGGCCAAAAAGTACTAGTACTTTACTGATGTACTTTTTCAGTTTTTTTTCCAATTTTCTCAAAATTTGTGCTGCAACGATTTTTATTAAAATTCATAAATCAATTATTGTTTAGATGCTCTTTAAAATGTATATTTTCATTTTGCCCTTGAAACCTTTTTAACATGTAAAACTATATATTGAAACTTGCAATGGACTTTAGAAATAGAGGGAACAAAATACACAAACTTTTTATTTTACTAAATTAAAGCCCATTTCATGTAGATTATTTAGAAAAAAAAATTTCTTGAATATCTCATTCCCTTTTGGAGATATCGGCTTTAGCGCTAAAGCATGTTTGCGTTTTTCAAAACTAAAAAAAATCAACAATATGAATTTTTTTCACATTTTAGGAATAACTTAGATTCGTGATATATTTTTTTTCTAATTCCTTATTGTTTAAAGAACATACCATAAAAATTTCATCAAGATTGGATGTCAAATAAATAAATGAGAAATTATTTTCTCTTTTATATCACATTTTGTTTGGCATTAGCCAAGCCGCGGAAGGTGAAAAAAATCTGGTGTGACTGGCGCACAGCACACAACTTTCTCTTACCCTTCGGTAAGAGAAAGTTGCGCACTGTGCTGGTCACACCAGATTTTTTGTGTCGAGATATATTTAGTTTCCGATAGCACCTTAGTTTCAAACTTGCATTTTAAATGTTGACTGCTTCAAATAAACTATGGTTATTTTTCAAAATTTTAATCTCATATTTGGACATTTTATACACAATATAGAATCGTAAATAAATACAAAATTTCATAAGAATTGGAAAAAAAATTTTAAATGCGTAAAAAGTTCCAAAGGGGACCCCCTTTTGAATCGAAATTAACATACAAATCCCTATAGGAAATTAACATTGTTTCTATGCGAAGATAAGGTGGAAAGGGAATTTAAAAAGAGTAGAGAGAGACGATAATGTTTGCAAGTGGGAGAGATATATATATGTTTTCTTTGAAACAATTAAAACAGAAATAAAAAAAAAAAATAAATGGGAATTTAAATAATAATTGATTTTTAATCTAATAAAAAGAAAAAGATTTAAATTCCGTTACCATGGCAACCATTTCTATCTTTCCTATGAAGAACAAGAGTAAAGTGGTCTTCAGAAGATTTCAACGGCAAAATGAGAATATACATTTTAAAGAGCATCTAAAAAATAATTGATTTTTGAATTTTAAAAAAAATCCTTGGAGGGAATTTTGAGAAAATCGAAAAAAACTGAAAAAGTACATCAGTAAAGTACTAGTACTTTTTGGCCGATTTTGTTCAAAAGCTTATTTTGAGCGTGTGGGAAGGTACCTAAGTTAAATATAAAATTTCAATCCGGTAGCTCAATTCCTTCATGCTAAAAATCTGTCCACACATACAGACACACACACACACACACACACACACACACACACACGCATACATACACACACACAGACCAATTTTTTTTTTTTTTTAAAAAAAAACATTCACACTTTTTTCTCATTCACACTCACACTCACACACACATTCACACAGTCTTTTCGGCAACTCAGGCCATTTAAGACTTTAGACGATAACCGTTATTGATAAATATACATATAGGGGTCCAGGCATTTTTATTTAAGTCATTTGGTATCCAATTGGCTTAAATAAAATCATCGGACTGCCTGGGGTCCGAACCCGCGACGTTTGGTATACGAGGTTAGCACGCTAACCTCTACGCCATGCCCCGAGGGCCACACAGACCAATTTGCGGGACCCACTTTTTTGGACTCAGGGGACCTCAAAACATGTATATCCATCAAAATCTCGACATCGAATTTTTGACATGATCGCAATACTTTCTCTCCTATATATTTCATATATAGGCTAAGAGAAAGTAAAAATCAAAACTTTAAAGTGCCATAACTCGAAAACTAAGTGAGATAAAAAATTGAAATTTGGTGCTGTTACTTATCTCTATATATAGAACAAACATACCAAGTTTCATAAAAATCTGAGATTATGGGTGAAAATTTTTTATTTTTTTTGGTTGATTTGACGTGGAATGACCCTCTTGTAACTTCATAGGAAAAATAGGAGAATTGGTTGCCATGGTAAGAAAATATAAATATTTCCTCATAATTATTATTATATCTTGAATTCAAATGTATCCTACTATCGGAAACTAAAAATATATCGACACAAAAAATCTAGTGTGATAAGCACAGAACACAACTTCGGTAATCGAAAGTTGTGTGCTGTACAATCAGTCACACCAGATTTCCACATCATATCAGTGGAAACTAAATATATATTGTCACAAAAAATCTGGTGTGACAAGTACAGAACACAACTTTCGAAGGAAAGAGAAAGTTGTGTGCTGTGCGACCATCACCCCAGATTTTTTCGTTAAGAGTAAAAAAAACATCAATGAAATAAAAACATAGATAATAATAATAATAGGTAATCTTGTTTTTGTTCTTTACGGCCAGACTCCTCCACTCGTTGGCTATTTGCCCTTTAAATTAACGATTAAATTCCATTTTACTCATGTTCTACGTACTTGCCTATATCTCTCTCTCTATGTGTGTACTTGATACGATTCAGATCTCGATGACTCTCTCGTAAATAACTCCAAAACTATCCCTCTTATCAAAATGACCTTTATTAGATAAATTGTAGAGGGTTTAAATTCTCCATCAAATTATTAACTACTTATTTAAACTAGGGACCTTCGAAAAATTATTTTTAATAGGTAAATTAAAAACTATAAAATCTGGTGTGACTGGTCGCACAGCAGATTTTTTGTGTCGAGATATATTTAGTTTCCGATAGCACCTTAGTTTCAAACTTGCATTTTAAATGTTGACTGCTTCAAATAAACTATGGTTATTTTTCAAAATTTTAATCTCATATTTGGACATTTTATACACAATATAGAATCGTAAATAAATACAAAATTTCATAAGAATTGGGAAAAAGAATTTTAAATGCGTAAAAAGTTCCAAAGGGGACCCCCTTTTGAATCGAAATTAACATACAAATCCCCACATGGGGATTCGACTTTGGAAGGAAGAGCCGGACAATGAATTTGAAAAATCATTGTCGGTTCAGTGTTTGAATCATCCTCAGAGCTGGCCAAAAGTCATTTTGCAAGCGTCATAATGGATTTTATACATTGTTGAATAAATATAGTGTATACATTTATGTACCTGGTCATCTCATACTGTGTATATATTTATTATATAAGAATTGTTCAACTATGTATAAAATCCACTTTCATAATGACTTTTCGCCAGCTCTGAGGATGGTTCAAACACGGAACAGAAACGTCAGCTCTGTGAATTAATTGAATAAAGAAATAACTCATTTCTACCCTCTTATTAATCTATTTTAATAGGAAACCCACCTAAAAAAATAAAAATCTGGTGTGACTGGTGCCGCAGCACACAACTTTCTCTTATCTTAAAAGTAAGTTGTCTACTGTGATTGTCACACCAGATTTTTGTGTGATTTAGTTTCCGCTAATATATTAGAAAATTTAAAAGTATGGGAAAATGTATATATTTTGTTGGCAACCATTTCTCATATCTTTTCTATGAATTACAAGAGTAAAGTGGTCTTCAGAAGATTTCAATGGCGAAATGAGAATATACATTTTAAAGAGCATGTAAAAAATAATTGATTTATGAATTTTAATCAAAATCGTTGTAGCGAATTTTGAGATAATTGAAAAAAACTTAAAAAGTACATCAGTAAAGTACTAGTACTCTTTGGCCGATTTTGTTCAAAAGCTTATTTTCACGCTACAAGGAGGTGCCTAACTTAAATATAAAATTTCAACCTCCTGGCTCTATTGCAGAAAAAAATACTCAGAGTAAAAATGCTCGAGATATCCACACGCCCGCAGCAGGTCTGCATAGTGAACCTTAAGGGACACACAGGAATACACACGCCCGCACCAGGGACTCACACAGTAGATCGAAAGTGAACAGAAGAAAAATGTGTGGCCCTAGTGCGGGCGTATGTATCCCGGTGTGTCCCTGGTGTGGGCGTGTATATCCATCCCAGTATGCCCTAAAGGTTAACTATGCAGACCTGTGTATCTCTCGTTCATTTTTACTCAGGACTTTTTTGGCCTCAGGGGATCTCTCAAAACGTGTATTTCCATCAAAATTTCGACATCGAATTTTTGAGAAAAATTCATTAGGCCTACTTTTTCTCTATATATCTTAGAAAGTCAGAAAAAATCCCCCGAAAGTTTTGGCATCTCCTCATGGATTTAAATATCAATTATAAAACAATCTCTTTTTTTTTTATTCTTATCATAAATTTAATGTCCATATATAAACACAGAGAGAGAGTTTTTAAGCGCTCTTTTTATACCGCACTGTCCAAGCTCTCTGATATTTGCGAAATCAATCATTTTGACATTATCTTGGCCAGCAACGAATTTCTAAAATATTAATATCTGAATTGTTTTCTTAGCAGTAAATTCTCATCTTTTTTTTTTTATTCTGATTTAGGCTATGGGCTGCAAAAAAATGAGGTCAATTAAATAATAAACACTTTTATGAAGGGTGGATTTTATTACCTATCTATTAATATATTCCGAACCCAGGGGTGCAGGGAAGGGGTTAAAACCCCTTAGGACTCGAAACCAAGTTAAAATATAAGAGAAATATAAAATATATATATAAAATTTATAATAAATTTAAAGTAAAACTTATTTGATCGCCTCAAATTTTTTCGCTCTTCTATCAGCGTTACAAGTCATGACGTCAAAGGCCGTGACGCTACAAGCCGTGACGACAAAAATAGGAAATTTGAAATTTAATATATATGATGAATTATAATAAAATAATTGTGAGATTTAATTATTCAATTTTTAAATATAATTTTTAAAATAATTTAAAATGATTCAAATCTTCAATTACTAAATAAATAATGTTCTCAGTTTTTAACATGCGTAGATTGATTTCCCATTTTCCAATTATTAAGTTAAGATTCAAAACGCGATTTTAATACTCCTAATTTTTTGTTGTGCAGAAACCCTCTTCCAGGGAAACAAATGTGAAGGTAGCAACTTCATAAAGACATCTTATAAAAATTATTAAATATAAAAATTGATATTATTACCCATAATTTAAATAAATATTATAAATTAAAATTTTTTTAAATGCTTTTATTTAACTTACTCTTTCAAGGTCACCAACTTTTAGTCTTTGTTTAGGACACTTCCCGACGAGGTAGCGGTGTGAAATTTGATATTTAAGTCTCAGTTTTGATGACGAAAATTGTATGCAAGTTTTATCAAAATAGAACAAACTAATGTGGTACTTTATTTGAAACCCTACGCGAATTTATCTATTTTCAAAAGGCTTCTCGATGAGCTAGAGGTGTGAAATTTGATATTTAAGCGTCTTTTTTGATGACAATAATTTTATGCAAGTTTTATCAAAATAAGTCAAACCAATCTGATCCTTTATTTGAAACGTTGAACTCCTTCCTTCAAGTAGCCAATGTATATTTTTTTTTTTTTTTATAATAAATAAGGCATAGAAAATCTTTTATAATAAAATTCACAGCTTCCAACAACTTAATGAAAAGAGGAGCTAAAAAAAAGTAAAATCGGATTTTGAGAAAAATAGGAGCACTTATTTTTATTTATCGTTGTACCAAGTGTATTTGTATAGGAGGGCCTTGAAGCATGAGAGATGATTTTTTAATTAATCAGGCAACTTCAAAACGTGTATTTCCATAAAAATATCAAATTTTGGACACGATCGGTATAGTAATAAAAATTAACGTTTCCTGTCTCAATTCCGCAACAACTTGTTGTTGTGTTTACCCTTATCCCTTTATCATGTTATTTTTTTTTTGTATAGGATAAGAACCTTTTTATTCCTTCTTATCCTTTAATGTCTTGGTAAAGGGATAGACTTCAAATCCCTTCAATAAATCGGAGTGAACTTAAAAACGAGGAAATTTTGAGAACAGAATCCTTGATTTATGAAAGTAAAAAACCAACAGGTAAAAAAAAAGAGCAGTTAGTGCAGTTGAAACATGTATCCAAGTTTTTTTTTTTTGTCCTAAACTTGTTGGAGGGTCACAAACCCTCATTTAGTTTAAACTTATCGTTTATAGTTTTTCATCATCCAAAGGGTGTGCAAGCGACAAGAAATTTTAGGACCTTTGAACTCGTTTGGGGGGAGGGTTAAATTGGGCAAAGCTATATTCTTTTTTTTTTGCTGCCCTTCTCTCCCTCACGAATAAATTGACTACATTTCTTGTAGCAGTGTAATTTAGACCAACCAGGGATTTCACAAAATACAGCTAATTTGATAAGCAAAAGAAAGATATCATTGATTAAACCTGCGTGTGTGGGGGGTGGGTGAGTTATGATCTTAGGGCCCCTTGACCACTAGTGATGGTAGAGTTCTTGCTTCTAGTGCAGTGAGTTCGCATCCTAAATTGGCTACCAGTAAGGGACAAAATTGCATCCGATGCCAAAAAAAGTAATCTTAAAGAAGAAATTTAATTTCATCTCTGACGTTTCAATTCTGGTATGAATCATCATTGTTTTTATAATGGAGAATTGGAGATATCAGCCAAATTGGGATGATCTAGGTTCAATAAAACTCCCAGAATAAGACGTTTCGGCCTGAATTTATTGGGTCATCTTCAGTTATTGGGAATTATACACATAATGCAAGTGCACAAACCAGGACTCGTCAATCTTCTTCTCTCCCGGGGTCAGCGGACCTAACTTACTCCCTCCAGCCCTATCATACGTTTTTACGACCGGAAGAAATAGGACAGGCCGGCCCGTCACACGATCTGACGCCTGTTGAAAAGAGAAAGGAAGAGACAAACATACAAAGAACTGAAGGACTCCCTGTCCCAGCTCGGGCAGCTCGTGGTCGCCATCCACGTACCCACAAGATGTGGGCCCCTGAGCGGGCACAGGAAGCATATAATTTTGTATGAAGCAAATAAATCTTATTATTAACGAATCCTGGTTTGATCACATGTGCACTTGCACTATGTGTATAATTCCCAATAACTGAAGATGGCCAAATAAATTCAGGCCGAAATGTCTTATTCTGGGAGTTTTATTGAATCTAGATAACCCCAATTTGTCTGATATCTCCAATTCTCCATTATAATCACATCGCAGCCACAACCTCAAAAAGCATCATTGTTTTTGTTATTACGAGGGTAGTTTGATAAGTCAGTTACTTTTTGAATGTTGTGTGTTATGCTTTTCCAATTTTTTATTCCTTCCAAATAATAGGTTTTCTCAAGGTGTTTGTTTCAGTGATGATATCTTCATTACACCCAAATCCCTTACCGCCCAGGCATTTCTTCAGGTTTGCTAAATCTGGAGAATATGTTGGATGCAGTTCTTAACCCAAAAGCTTAATCAGCACACTTTTTTCCATTTTCGTTAAGATTCATAAAATTTCAATGGCTGTCAAACACAAACAAAATGGCGCAGCTTGCTCAAAATTTTTAAAGCTTTTTCGGCAACCCCGTTCCTATTTTTAATTCAATTGAATGGCAGCCAAAAATTGAACAGGATGTAAGTGAACCCCTGGCCCTCTAGCACAAGAGGCAAGAATTCTCAAAATAAAAGCCACTTTTTTCATCTCAATAATTGAATGATATGAATATAAAACGGTATAACAATGCTGGATCAGGCTACATTTACGGAATAAAATATAGGCCTCTGAAAATGAAGATCGAAACGTTATTCAAAAAAGAATACTGAATTCTCGCGTTTTTAACGATACTTTACATAATTTTTTTGAACAAATTCTCTTTTATCAGGAATAGGGCTGCTGATTGATGATTTTCTAGTCCCCCCCCCAGTGTCACAATTAGTAACGCAATCAAACACAATTGGTTTTGTCCAGACCCCCCCCCCCTCCTAACATGTTAACTAATATGTGGACGATCCCTATTCAGGAAAAATAGATCATCAAATCCCCAAATGGGGAAGTCAATATTTTTTCAATTTCCCTGAATAGATGCGGAGACCGTCAAAAAGCTCGTGCTGCAGCTAGTTGAAATAATAATACCTTTATTATTTATTTTACAAAAAAAAGGCCATTTTATATTACTTTTAATGACGCAAGGGATCTTCTTTCTTAATTTTCTATTTATTTTATTTTATTTTTTTTTTGCTTACTTTGTAATATTTATTTTATATTTAAAAATGTTGACAAGAAATATATTCATTTTCATTTTTTTTTTTTTTTAACTAACGATATTTTTAATTTCATGCAAATTTCTTCTTTTATTTCCTTCATTTCATTTCATTTTCATTTTCAATGATAGAATTGATGCCGTTTTTCAAAATGGACGATTTTTGGCTTGCTTCCAGGCTAAAATATATTTTTTGAATAGCAATTTGTTTTTTTTTCTTTCCACATTAAATATCGAATAATAAAATGAAATAAAATAAAAAATAGCCAACGAAATACAAAACTTTCCCAATTGTTTTAATCAGAATTAA